>SJYQ01096506.1:0-49100 GCA_006410935.1 Redunca redunca
AAGATACCACCGGACGATCCAGACTAATTTGATCTCAGGATAATTTCCTTAAAAGGGAAATTATCAGGAAGGATAATCAGGAAGGCGTTTCTTGTACAGAATTTAGGATTTGTCCGGAAGGTCTGGAAGCATCCAGCGTCTGCTGAGGAATGACAATTTTCAAAGTCGCATCCAGGAAAGAACTTTTAATTTTCCTGTTAGCCTGTTCATTTGGGGGCAAAAGTTTATTTTGACGAACCCCTTCATTTTTCATGACCTGTGTCGTGTATGCAACCCAAGACAGGCTTTCTTCTGATGATAGAAGTCAGAAGTCGGAACATTGCTCCCATATTCTTTCCTTCTTTCGCATCCCAACCTCTTTTATGATCTAAGTCCTCAAAGCGTAAAGTACAGTCATATTTCCATTTTAAAATCAAAACACTAGGGACCTCCCTGGTGGTCCAGTGGCTGAGACTCCACGACCCCAGTGCAGGGGGCCCAAGTTCAATCCCTAGTCAGAGAACCAGTTCCTGTGTGCTGCAACTAAGACCTGGGGAAGCCAAATAAATTTAAAAAAATTTTTAAGATAATAGAAACAAAATTGTAGCACTAAACATTTCTCTAGTCAGGATTTACAAAGATGATTCAGATTTTTTCTTCATTTCTCTTTCTCTGTTGTGTTTATTAACAAAACAGAAACAAAAATCCTACTAGCGTATGGTTTTTGAGCCCGTGAACGTTCTCTTGTCCCTGAAGTTGTTCTCAAATACAACAGATGGACTCACAGTAGGGTATGACATATGCTGCAGAGGGAGAAGAGAGACAGAGGCTATTAACACTCCCAAAACAAAGAAAGAGAGGAAGGACTAAAGAGAGAAAGAGGCAACGGTGGCAGTTCTTGATTGGTGCTACTGGCACCATGTGGCTCATTAAAATGTTTTGAGGAGAAAGTTAAGCTCCTGGAAAGGAGCCACTCATCCATGTAAGTGTCACTTTAACCGTCTTTTCGTTTAAGAACTTCTATACTTGTACAATTCCAGCATAAATGAAGAGTGATGGGAAAGTGACCTTAGAACTTCAATCAAACTTATTTTCCAGCTGCAGAAGACTGAGGAGGTAGAAGTTTAGGAAGATATTCTCTGTGACTGGTCTTTCCTTTGCCAATTTCTTCCTACCCCAAGAATGATTCAAATTAATGAGTTAGGTTAACATTGTTTGATTTTTTGAAATCAGTTTTTGTTGCATAAAGTTCTATAATTTTCACATCATGTGAATTAAATGAAATGACTTACTGTCAGTATTCTGAGATGAGTACTGTAAAGTACTGCACTGAATACTTTACAGTCAGACCTGAGTTTAAGTCTCAGCGTTTTCAGTTACTGGTTGAGTTATCTTGGACACACATTATTTTTATTTATTTGTTTGTTTGTTTATTTTGGTCACATCGAACAGCTTGCAGGATCTTAGTTCCCCACCCAAACAGATTATGACTTGCTTTCTTGTGATCATTTGCTCTAATGCAGTATTCGCTTTATTGTGGTGGTCCAAGACTGAACTCATGAGATGAGTTCAGTCTCTGAGATGCTCCTGTATCTGTTTGAGTCTCTGCTTTCAATTCTTTTGGATATATATTTCCTAGGAGTGGAATTCCCGGGTCATGTATAGTTTTGTGTTTAAACTTCTGAGAAACTGACCAAATTGTCACTCTTTTTTTTTTTTAAATATTTATTTATTTGGCTGTGCCAGATGTCGGTTGCAGCACATGGGATCTTTGATCTTTGTTGTAGTATGTGAGATCTTTAGTTGGGGCATTTGAACTCTTAGTTGCAACATGTAGGATTTAGTTCCCTGACCAGGGACTGAACGCAGGCCCCCTGCATTGGTAGTGTGGACCACCAGGGAAGTCCCTCCCTTTAACTTTTTAATCTAGCTGCTTTAATTTAAAATTTGACACATGATCAAAATGCAATTAATTGAAATAAACAATGAATATAGCACCCTGAAATACTCTGTATTCATTATATATATATAATATTAATCTAAAAAATGCACTTGTTTAGAAACATTTTCACAATGGTGGAGTAAGAACATATGAATCTGCTCATTCACAAAAGCAAGAGATTATGTTAGTGTGAGTGTTAATCGATCAGTTGTGTCCAGCTCTTTGTGACCCCATGGACTGTAGCCTGCCAGGTTCCTCTGTCCATGGAATTCACCAGGCAAGAATACTGGAGTAGGTTGTCATTTTCTTCTCCAGGGAATCTTTCCAACCCAGGGATCGAACCCAGGTCTCCTGCTTTGCAGGTAGATTCTTGGCCATCAAAACTAGCAGGGAAGCCCCAAAGCAGGAGAACAATGACAAAAAACTGTCAAAATCAACTTCAGAACTCTAGAAATGAATGAAAGGGTTGCAATATTTTAGGATCGCTTATTCAAGAAAAATGGCTAAATAGAAGAACAGTGAGCTTTGTGGCTCTTAAAGTGCCCTTTTCCCATGCCTCTCCCCCCAGTTCCAGGATAGTCATAGAAACCATTGGCTTCACAGCTATGATAGACGTGAAAATCAGAAGCCTGGTAGCCACTGGTGGAGAGGGGCAGAATGGATTCGACACTCCTACTCTTTCCATCCCCAGATAATTGTCACTATTTGACCTTTTAGCTCCTTGAAAAGCTCTGTTATCAAAGTTAGTCTTTATTTGACCTGCATCAGAGCTTACTCTGTAGTGAATAGCCTTGTTATTATAGGACAGTTGCCAAAAACAAGTCGTGTCAGTTGTTTACCACTGCAGGCGCATGAGGCAATTATATTAGTTGAAGATACTAACACCCCAACCAAAAAAATTGAAAGGAAAAAATATAGAATGAGATGTCTATGTTACAAAGGTTCCACATATTCCAGGAAATCTGGAAGGTCCTGTGCAAGTGCAGTGCTCTGCTCATGTTCAAGCCTTGAGGCCCTGCACAAGAAGAAAATGAAGGTGAAGGCATAGTTGTAAGCTACCTGCTTACAGCATTGAAAACATACCCCAAAACATGCACAGAGTGGTGTTTAGACTGAAATTTATAACTTTATACAACTATACTAAAGTAGAAGAAAGAATTTAAATCAAATTTAACCATACCCTGCTACTGCTGCTGCTGCTGCTAAGTCGCTTGCTTCAGTCCTGTCCGAATCTGTGCGACCCAATAGATGGCAGCCCACCAGGCTCCGCCGTCCCTGGGATTCTCCAGGCAAGAACACTGGAGTGGGTTGCCACTTCCTTCTCCAATGCATGAAAGTGAAAAGTGAAAGTGAAGTCATTGAGTTGTGTCCAACTCTCAGCAACCCCATGGACTGCAGCCTACCAGGCTCTTCCGTCCATGGGATTTTCCAGGCAAGAGTACTGGAGGGGGGTGCCATTGCCCTCTCCTTAACCATACACTGTAGGAAACTAAAAAAGAAGAACAAGCCAAAACTAAAGCAAGCAAAAGGAAGGAAACAAAAAGATAAGAGTGGAAATAAATGAAATAGAGAATTAAAAAATATATTAAAAACCCAACAAAGCTAAAAGCTGGCTTCTTGAAAAAAAATGAACAAAATTGACAAACTTTTAAGTAGCTGACAAAGCAAAAACGAAGACCCAAGTTACTAAAGTTATAGATGAAAAGGAAATGTCAGTACTGACCTTGCAAATAAAAGGATTATGGGGATTCTGTGAAGAGTAGTATTGAAATAGGCAAATTCCTAGAAGGACAAAGCTACCAAGTGGACTCTAGGAGAAACAGAAAATTTGGATAGATTTAACAATCAGAGAGATTGAATTACTAACCAAAACTCTTCCCAGAAATGAAGGTCCATGCCCCAGTGTCTTCACTGCTGAATTCTACCAAACCTCTAAAGAAGAATTAATAACCATCCTTCACAAACTGTTCCAAAAATGTAACAGAGACAGGAATGCTTTCTTTCTAACTCATTCTGTGAAGCCTGTATGACTGATACCAAGACCAAACAAAAACACCACAAGGAAAGCAAACTACAAACCAATATTTTATGAATATTTTTTAAAATCTTATAAATATTTTTGCAAGGAAATATAACATATCAAATTTCATGATCTATTTATAAAAAAGGATTTTGCACCACAACCACATGGAATTTATCCCAGGAAGGCAAGAGTGATGTAACCTACAAAAACATCAATGTAATAGAACACATTAATAGAAGAAAGGATTAAAAACACATGATCATGTCAGTAGATAACAGAAGATAATTTGACAGAATCCAATATCCGTTACTGAAAAATCTCTCAGCAAATTAGGAAAAGGAGGAAACTTTCTCAACTGATTAAGGGACACTGATGACTGTTGAAGAAGACTGCTAAGTCACTTCAGTCGTGTCCGACTCTGTGTGACCCCATAGACGGAAGCCCACCAGGCTCCTCCGTCCCTGGGATTCTCCAAGCAAGAACACTGGAGTGGGCTGCCATTTCCTTCTCCAATGTATGAAACTGAAAAGTGAAAGTGAAATTGCTCAGTCGTGTCCGACTCTTGGCGACCCCATGGACTGCAGCCTACCGGGCTCCTCCGTCCGTGGGATTTTCCAGGCAAGAGTACTGGAGTGGGGCGCCATTGCCTTCTCCAGATGAAGAAGACTACTGCTAACATATACTCAATGGTGAAAAACTAAACGATTTCCCTCAAGTATCAAGAACAAGACATGGATATCTGCTCTCATTACATCTTCTATCCAGCACTGCCCTGCAGTTTCTATCTAGAGCAATATGACTTTTTCTAAAAAAAGTTTCAAGATTGGAAAGGAAGAAATTAAACTATTTATTGTAGGTGACGTGATATTTTATGTAGAAAATTCCATTGTATGTACAAAAAGTACTGGAACTGATAAACATGTTTAGCGAAGTTGCAGCACAAAAAAATTAATATATAACACTCAAATGCATTTCTATATGTTATCAATGAAAAACCAGGGAATACAAATTGAAAATACCATTCTCAATGGCATCAAAAAGAATAAGATACTTGAAATAAATATAATCCCCCAAAAAGGCAAGACATACAATGGAAACTACAAAAGGTCATTGAGAGAAATTAAGACCAAGATAGAGGGAAAGACATCTTGGATTGATGGAGTTATTCATATTGTTAAGATGGCAATACTTCTCAGATTGATGTACATATTCAATGCAATCTCAATCAAAACTTTAGCTGCCAATTTTTGTAGCATGGTGCAAGTTGATTCTAAAGTTCATATGGAAGTACAAGAGACCCAGAATATCCAAAACAATCTTGACAAAGAATAACAAAGTTGGAGGACTCACATTCCCCAATCTCAAAACTTACTAAAAGCTATAGTAACCAAAGTAGTGTGGAGCTGGCATAAGGACAGACTTACAGACCAATGAAATAGCATTGAGAATCCAGAAATAAATTCTCACATTTATGTCAATTGATTTTTGACAAGAATGTCAAGAAAATTCCATAGGAAAACAGTAGTATTTTCCATGAATGGTGCTGGGATAATGGGATATCCACATATAAAAAAGTAAAGTTGAACTTGTACCGTCCACAAAACTAAAGTTGAATCTGACACCATTTATAAAAATTAATCAAAAAAGAATCATCAACTTAAATGTTTTAAATGTTAACACAATAAACTCTTTTTGAAGGAAAAAAAATAAACTTAGAAGAAAACCTAGATGAATATCTTTTTGACTTTCAGTTAGGCAATATTTTCTTAGCTATGGTACCAAAAAGAGTAAACTATGAAAGAAAAAATAGATAACTGAACCTCATCAAAATTTAAAACTTGTGAGCTCCAAAGAACCTCATGAAGAAAGCAAAAAGACAGCCCATGGAATGGGAGAAAATATTTGCAAATTATATATTTAATAATTGTCTAGTATCCAGAATATATGAAGAACTATTACAACTCAACAACAGCAACAAAAAGAGACAACCCAGTCAAGAAGCTGACAAAAAGTTTGAATAGTAGTGACTCAAAAAAATATATTAATACAAATAATCAGTAAGCACGTGGAAGGATGCTCAATGTCATTAATCATTTGAGAAATGCAAACCAAACCCAGAGTGAGATACCACTTCACACAAGGATGGTTATAATCAAAAATATAGATAATAAGCACTGGTTAGGATGTGTACAAATTAGAACACTCATCCATTGCTGGTGGGAGTGTTAAATGGTGCAGCCACTTTGAAAAACAGTTTGTCAGTTCCCCAAATGGTTACACGCAGAGTTACCACATGACCCACTAGTCCTAGGCATACACCCAAGAAACACATGTTCACAGAAACAATTCCAAAATTTCATAGCAGCATTATTTGTAATAACCGGAAAGTAGGAAAAAACCCACGTGCCCATCAGCAAATGAATACAGTATATCTATGGAATATTATTTGGATATAAAAAGGAATGGAATGCTGATACATGCTACAAAAACATGCAAAGAGAAGGAAGTCAGTCACAAAGCATTACCTATTGTATGATTTCATTTCTGGGAAATGTCCAGATGAGGAAAATTTATAAAGACAGAAGGTAGATTAGTGGTTGCCTAGGCTTGAATTTGGTCATACTTATGAAGTTGTGGGCTGATGGCTAAAGGGTATAAGGTTTCTTTTTGAGGTTAAAAAAAATAGTCCAAAATGGATTGTGATGATACATGCACAGCTCTGTGAATATACTAAAAGTCACTGAATTGCACACACACTAAAAGGTTATCAGAACATTTTAACATTTCCCATATCTCCTCATTATTTTTCCTCATCTGTCTGGGGAACTTAAATCATTTCTTATATTTAAGTTATTTTTACCTTTAAATATGTCTTTTCTAAGACTTGCTAATAATATATTCTTTGTTTTGTAGTTATTCATAATAATTATTGCAATATAATCTTATGATTAAATGGGTATTTAATTCTTAGCACCCATCCTTAGATACAATCATCTCTCCTCTCTTTGAACCTCTATTTTGACTACTTCTTTTGGCTGATGAGAATTTTACTTGAGTATTTTTTCAGGAAGGGTTATGGGTAGTCCTTGGCTATCTAATTCTGTCTGTTATCTTCACATATGAAATGACATACTGACTAATATAAAAGTCATGAGACTCAATCTCTTTCAAATACAGAGACATTATTTCATTGCTTTCTAGTATGTAATGTCATAGAAAAAAAGTCTGAGCTTAGTTTGATTATTTTTGTTGCTGGCATTTGCACTTGATTTTTTATTTAGTTTTATGCATGTATGTTTTTTTTCTCTATTGATGTTCAAGATTTTCTCCAGCATGTGTCTAAATATTGATCTATTTTTGTTAACTTTTTTCTTAAAACACATACTTCCCATTGATTTATGCAAGTAGAGAATGTTAGAATATACTACTCATTTTCCTAAAAATCTTATTGACTATTGAGGTCATTAAGAAAATATGCATTATTTTAAAAACTAATTTGAAAATAGATTTTTTTTGGAAATTTTCAATATTTAAGAAACCACATTTTATGGACATCATGTTCATATTATTTTATTCTTGTACTTCACAAAGATTGTTATTTTTATTTATAATAACCTGTCAATGGCAAAGAGACTTATTAATAAATGTTCAAAATAAACATCATGAAATAAGAAGAAAACAAATCTACCAAATTATGAGTTTCAAGTTAATCAAATATTCTTTGTGCTAAGCTGTCAAGATAAAGCTTTCTCAGCTTTCAACTAAAAGAAAGAGGAGCAAAAATAGGGAGGGAAGAAGGATGGAAAAGAAGAAGCCAAACAGAAAGAGAGGCAAAGAGAGTCAGAGAGAAAGCATAAAAATTACCCCATGAACAAAATAGACCAAAGATTCAGAACAAAGGCGACACACACACACACACACACACACACACACACACACCAAGAAAGAGGAGAAAAATTTTAAGTTATAAGGACTCAGTATAGGAGAAAACTACAATGGAGGTAGATTTAGAAAAAAGAATAAAAAAAAAAATTAAGGAAACAAGAAAAATAGCTCAGAGAAAGATTAATAGTAATTTTTTAATTGGTACAAAAATTTATTCTGTTTTCATTGTATTATGCAGTGAAATTCAAAATACGTAATTGCTCATCAAATCAACTGGAAATTTTAATTAAAATGCTAACCATATTCCTAACTTTGTAATTTGTCTAATCCTTGAAGTTTGGAAAGTTTTCTTTTGAATGCAAAAGTCATAATAATCCACCAAGGAAAAATTATTTTAGATTGCAGGTAAGAAGTCGAGAACACAGTTACCACAAGAAGAGTGTCCGATTTGGTATATTCTCCATCTCTGTTTTACAGTATTTATTATCGCAGAAAAGAAATGGCCAGAAGAAAACCATAATTATTAATAAGTTAGTGCTGGCAACTTAAAATACACCAAAGGAAAATCTCATTTGTTAATAATAATGCACATATTATATCTATTTGAACTTCTGATTGAACAAAAGGAGAGAAAATAAAGGTAACAAGGCCTGTTGCTGTTGGAATTTAAGTTGTTTAAAATAAATGTTAATTGAATTCTGTATGGCACTCCAGAGATAAGGCTTTAATGGTAATTTCACCCCCGCTCCCAACCTATGTTGAGACAGTAAAAAGTTCACATGTAGACTTTAAACATTAAAAGCACTAACAATTATGACAGTCTGAAGATACAACTTGGCATGCAATCCCAATGAGTAGAGTGTTTTATTTCATTTAGGTAAAAGTGAACAAAGAAGTTTAGGCAATGCAGCTAGTTTAAAAACAAAGGGAAAATGATGCTTTATGGGTTCATTTAGTGTGTGAAAATTCACTGAACCATGTAGTTATGATATGTTTTTTTGCATATTGTTAAGAAAAACTTATCTGAATCAATTCATATGTCGTAAAATGCTCTTTCATTAGTATTAAAATATTTAAATATCCACATATTTATTTTGTTCTACAAATATGAAAGGAGGTAGACTACACAGATATAATCACAGTCTTTATGTCCTTTTCTTTCTCAAATAGATAAGGTATGTGAAGACAGACATATAACAGACTGACACTCAATGAGCTGACCACTGATTGACAGCAGTATCACCTCTCTTTGTTTATGATAAAGTCCCAGCTAAGTGCCAGAACCTCTTTTTTAATAGCATCTATTTATTCTCTGTCCTTGAATCATTGTCCATAGATCATTTAGAAGCTGTATCTGTCCAGTGTCTCAATTCCCTTTCCAAACCTCATCAAATCAATAACTCCTTATTAATGGTATACAATGTGCTTTGTACTCTTCCTTATTCCTTTAACTTAATGTTTCTAAAACTTCAGTCTTTCATTTACGATCATCACAATTTTCACAATGTCATCATACCAACTGGGTTGTCATTTTTATAATAATTTGAAGTTGACTCATATTCCTTTCATTGTAATGCCTACTTTAACCTAGTCCTAAACATTATTATCCATGGAATTGTTGATTTTCTTTTAATAGTGTGTCTGTGTATCATCAACTAAAATAATCATGTAAACCCCCAGTGGCATGTTAACTGCACTTGAATAACCAAAGCATTCTTGGAGTCAGCTTAGTTATCACCTAGTAAGAATGATAAGTGTACCAACATAGAATCCTGCCCTACAGAACATAAGCTGCTTTATCTCCTATCTCAAAAGGTAGTCTTATTTTTTTGTAATCTCTAGTAAATAGACACATTCCAAGATGTGCATAACGAAGAATATTTAAGGAACTCTTCTGAATTCTAGTTTAACATGCTAATTAGTTTCACAGATTAAAAAATTCTTTTCAGAAAAATCATGTGTGGATTTTGTTTAAAATTCTTTAGATTGGTTTAGTTATAACTGAAGTTTACTCTGATAATAATGACACATAAATCACTGTCTCTTAATTCTTATCGTATAGAATGGTGAAAGTCAAACTCAGAACTTGTAGAATTTAAATAATAGGTAAAGGAAAAAATTGGACCTAGAGAAAAAATAAGCCTCTTTGTTCATTTATTCTCACTCTTGAGTGCCTATTATATGCCTGCCTTCTTTCTACATGCTGAAGATGCATCAATAAAGAAGTTTTAATAGACAAAAATACCATGATCATGCATATATAATAATTGTAATATAAAATTTTATAGAAAAGTTTTAAAGTACATGTTTAACTTTGAGATACTCCTACTGAGATATTCCTATCAGTGTTTTCTAGTATCTCATTTCTTATTATCCTCATTTTCAAAATCTCTAAATATTCTAATTACTATTTTAATTCATATTTATAAATCTTTTTATTAAGTTATTTATTCTCAACCCTTGCATATTATAAAAATTTGAAACATAAAAGTTCAGACAATAGCATAAGACTTTATTCTTCCATTTGTTCAGACTAAAAACATCAGTGTTACTGATTCCTTTCACTTTCTATGCCTCACCATTTTTGCAGTATCATCACACCAACTGTGTCATTATTTTAAAAAATATTCTAAAGTTAGCTCATTTTCCTTTCATCCTAATACCTACTTGATTCCTATCCTTCACTAATACCCCTCAAATTTTGTTGCTTGTACCTTCAAAATATATCCAGAGTTCTACCACTTTTCTTGTCATTCCCACTACCACAATCTTAGTCCAAGACATCATCAGCTATTACATAAATTACTGCAGTAGCCTCGCAGTGGATCTGCCGGCTTCTGTTCTTACTTTCCACCCTCCACATTCTACCTCAACAAAGCACCCAGAAAAATCCAGTTACAATGTGAGTCATATAATATTGTTCCTCTGCCCAAAGCACTACAGTGAATTGTCATACACTTAAATTGTCATACAAATAAAAGTCAGAATTCTGTTTCCTTTTTTTCTTATTGAAGTATAGTTGATGTACAGTATTATATGATACAGCTGTACAATATAGTGATTCCCAATTTTTTAGGGGAGGGTATGGGTTGAAGGAAGGATTTATTACTTGCAATAAGTAAAGAGAACACCAGGGATCATTTCTCAAAATGTCTCCCAGGACTACAAAACAGGGGAAGTCTTAAACTAAGAGTATGTGCATATCCATGAGGGTGTTGAGCAGAGGAGAATTCAGCTTAGAATTGGGGCAAAGATCAACAGAGTCCAAGCTTTAGCTGGTTGGAGTCTGGAGGGTCAACATCATCATTCCCTCCTCCACCTGGGTGGGGAGCCTTAATTCCTGATGTCAGGACTTAACAGATGCTCAGGTTTTTGGTCTTTTTGCAGAAAGAATTCAGTGAGAGACAAAGTGATGGGTAAGAAGTGGTTTTATTTAGAGAGGTACATATTCCACAGGGCTTCCCAGGTGGCTCTTTCATTAAGAATCTGCTTGTTAAGCAGGAAACTCAGGTTCTATCACTGGGTCAGGAAGATCCCCCAAAGAAGGAAATGGCAACCCACTCTAGTATTCTTGCCTGCAAAACCCCATGGACAGAGGAGCCTGGCAGGCTATAAAACAGTTGGACATGACTTAGCGACTAAACAACAACACATTCCATAGACAGAATGGGGTTCATCACAAAAGGTGAAAGTGCCCTGAGAGAAACAGACTTCACAGAGAGGGCCTGAGTCATCTCAGAAGGCAAGAGACCGTGATCCACAATTTTTAAAGGTTATCCTCCACTTACTGGTATAAAATATTGCCAATTTTCCCTATGTTGTACAATATATCTTTGCAGTTTATTTTATACATATTAATAATAGTTTGTGCCTCTTACTCTCCTACCCCTATATTGCCCCTCCCCTTTTCCCTCTCTCCACTGGCAACCACTAGTTTGTTCTCCATATCTGTGAGTCTGCTCCTTTTTGTTATTGTTGTTGTTTTATTAATGTTTGTTGTACTTTTTAGATTCTACATATAAGTAGTATCATACAGTTTTTGTCTTTCTGTGGCTAGCTTACTTCGCTTGGCATAATATCCTCCAAGTCCACCCATGTTGCTGCAAATGGAAAAATTTCATTCATTTTTATGACTGAGTAGTATGTCATTGTGTGTGTGTGTGTGTGTGTATCTCATATCTTCTTATCCACTCATCTGTTGATGGACACTTAAGTTGCTTTCAAGTCTTGGCAGTTGTAAATTGTGCTTTTGTGAACATTGAGGTTCATGAATCTTTTCAAATTATGTGTATATATGTGTGTGTGTGTGTGTGTGTACAGCTTATATGTAGTATAAGTTTTATATTGTCACCCTGCTTATTTAACTTATATGCAGAGTACATCATGAGAAATGTTGGGCTGGATGAAGCACAAGCTGGAATCAAGATTGCCAGGAGAAATATCAATAACCTCAGATATGCAGATGACACCACCCTTACGGCAGAAAGTGAAGAACTAAAGAGTCTTGTGATGAAAGTGAAAGAGGAGAGTGAAAAAGTTGGCTTAAAACTCAACATTCAAAAAATGAAAATCATGGCATCCAGTCCCGTCACTTCACAGCAAATAAATGGGGAAACAATGGTAACAGGGAGAGACTTTATTTTCTTGGGCTCCAAAATCACTGCAAATAGTGGTTGCAGCCATGAAATTAAAAAATGCTTGCTCCTTGGAAGAAAAGCTATGACCAACCTAGACAGCATATTAAAAAGCAGAGACATTACTTTGACGACAAAGGTTTGTCTAGTCAAGGCTATGGTTTTTCCTGTGGTCACGTATGGATGTGAGAGTTGGACTGTGAAGGAGGCAGAGTGCCAAAGAATTGATGCTTTTGAACTGTGGTGTAGGAGAAGACTCTTAAGAGTCCCTTGGACTGCAAGGAGGTCCAACCAGTCCATCCTAAAGGAAATCAGTCCTGAATATTCATTGGAAGGACTGATGCTGAAGATGAAACTCCAATACTCTGTCTGGGCCACCTAATGCAAAGAACTGACTCATTGGAAAACACCCTGATGCTGGGAGAGAATGAAGGCAGGAGGAGAAGGGGACGACAGAGGATGAGATGGCAGGATGACATCCCCGACTCGATGGACCTGAGTTTGAGCGAGCTCTGAGAGTTGGTGATGGACAGGGAGGCCTCATGTGCATCTCTCCTTGGGGTTGCAAAGATTCGGACATGACTGAGCGACTGAACTGAACTGAAGTGATCCAAGAATAGAATTTGGAGTCATATAGTAGCTCTACTTGTAGTTTTTTGAGAAATCGCCATACCATTTTCCACAGTGGGTGCACAATTTATATTTACATTAGCAGTGTTTGAGGGTTCCCTTTTCTCCACATCCTTGCCAACATTTGTTATTTGTGGTCTTTTTCATGATAGTCATTCTGACAGGTGTGAAGTTTCACTGTGGTTTTGATTTGCGTTTCCCCTGATGGTTAGCAACGTTGAGCATCTTTCATGTGCCTATTGGCCATCTGCGTTTCCTCTTTGGGAAAATGTCTATTCAGTTCTTCCGCCCATTTTAAAATCAGGTTGTTTGTAGAGTTCTTATCATTCTAAGGGTTTTCTATGTTTTTGTATGTAGTTACATAAATTCAGTTTTCACTGCTAGATGATAGTCTAAGAAAATAATTCACTTCATTAATTCATTATTTCATCTATAGACATTTGGGGACCTTTCAGTTGTCTTGCAATTATAAATAATGCCCACAGTAAGAAATGGTAAGAGAAATTCTTAAGGATAGAGGAAATGATATTAGATATAATTTCAGAAGTTTAGGAAGGAATGACTAACTCTTATTTAAGTTAACTGATTTTCAACAAGGGTGCCAAAAAAATCTGGTGGGGAAAACATGTTTTTTTCCAATGAATGGTACTGGGACATTCAGATATTCATTACGTAAAAGAATGACGCTGGACCTGTGTATCACACTATATATGAAAATTAACTCAAAATTGATCATTCACCTAAATGTAAGAGCTAAAACTATAACCTTGCTGGGAAGGAAAAAAACCTAGATTGATATCTTCTTGGATTTAGGTTAGATGCTAGTTTCTTAATGAGACCCCAAAAACACAGCAATAAAAGGAAAAAGGGTAAATCAGACTTCATCAAAATTAAAAACTTCTGTGCTTTAAAGGAAATCATTAAAAAAAAGAGAAAAGATAACACATAGAATCAGAAAATATTTGCAAATCATGTATCAGATTAGGGACTTGTATTCAGAATGATTAAAAAATACAACTCAACAATAAAAGCACAAATACCTTAATTTTTAAAATGAGCTAAGTATCTCAATAGACAGTTCTCCAAAAGAGACTTGCAAATGGTCAGAAAGCACATAAAAGATGCTTAACATGCAAATTAAAACCACAATGAAGTTTCCATTTCAACAACTGAGGCCCGAAGATTCTGGGTTCCAACCCAGTAGGAAAATCTGGCCTCTGACTGAAGAGGAGACCCATGTAATGTTTGAGAAGACAGCAAAATTCATCAGAGAGAACCTTCAGCTACTGGTCAGTAGGTCCTACAGCACCTACTGTTTCAGGCTGCACAATGACTGCACAGTGTACTGTGTGAATGAGATGATCTTGAAGTTGGTCGTGAATATCTCTGATGACAAGCTGGTTTTGCTTGGGAGGTACTTTGGAAAATTCCCCAAGACCCACAAGTTTCAGTTGGACGATACAGCTCTGGATTACCTAGCACCCTATGCCAAGAATGGGGCTTCCCAGGTGGCGCTAATGGTAAAGAATTCACCTACCAATGCAGGAGACGTAGCTGTGGGTTCAATCCCTGGGTGGGGAAGATCCCCTGGAGGAGGGCATGGCCACCCACTCCAGTAGGTTGCCTGGAGAATCCCCATGGACAAAGGAGCCTGGCAGGCTACCGTCCATAGTCCATAGTGTCACAAAGAGTTGGACATGACTGATCAACTTAGCACTATGCCAAGAGCAAAGTGTTCCTGAAACAGAGCAAGCCTTCTTGTCTGGGAACCATGAGCTGAAATCTGGACTCAGTCGAATTACTGGAAATACTTCTCAGTACTAGGGAGTCATGGAGAACTCCTTGGCAGACATCCCTTTGGGTTTTGGGGTGGCAGCAAAGTCTACACAAGACTGCAGGCGAGTAGACACCATGAATGCGGTGGCATTTCATCAAGCAGACATTGGGGAGTATGTTCAGCACAAAAAAGACGTTGACTTTAAACCATCACGAGGAGCTGAGGCTGTGTAGATGGACCTAAGTTTGATTCCTGTGTCTGGAGACTCCAGCATCCTGTTGAATTTTGTCAAAACTGTGACCTGTTCAGGGACTCCTTGATTTAATATTCACTCAATCGTGGACAAATGCAAGTTGGATTCTCATACAGAAATGGCTCAAAAATGGAGTTTTGGATCTTTGTGATTGTGGAATAGAATACTGCGCTTTATGTTTGAATCAGAGGGTTTCTTGTATTGAGTAACAAGTTCTAAATTGTTGGAACTGAGGACAAGGTGAGCTTATTATTGTTACCTGTGATAATACTATTTTCCAAATGATAAGAACATAATGAATTTTCTTATTTATTAATACAATGAAAGATAGATATTGCCATATCAGAATACTAGGGCATGTCTGGAATTTTACAAATGAAATTTGGATAAAATATAAGAGCAGTTTATTCTGATGATTTTCTATATGGTAGGTGCTGTGTGGTGTGGAAGAAAAACTTGGATTCAAACAACAGTTCTCACATCTACCAGATGTATGGCCTTAGGTGGGGCATTAAACTTTAATAAGCTTAATTTCTTCAAAAAAATAGTTAAACTGTCTTCCTAAGCATAGTTCTTAGAATTAGAAATCATAACTATAGAGCACTTAGCACAGTGCCTGGCAAATGATAGGTGGTGAATAAATAGTAAGAATTATTTATTTCTATGATGATTCTACTGAGTATTTCTGTTACTGAGTAGGATCTTATGAATATAATTTGATTATATCTTGACTTTTACAAGCAGTTTATCAACCTTTCTTGAATGATATGATCTCATGCTGAATGTTATTTTTATCACCCTGATTTCCTAAAACATAATCTCTCTTATAAATCTTTTGTTTTATTTTTTAATTAAAAAAATTTTAAATTGAAGTATGGTTGATTTAAAATGGTGTGTTGGTTTGGGGTGTGTGGTAGGGTGATTCAGATATACACATATACATATACATAATATATTCTAATAAATCTTTACTTACCTGACTAAACTGGATGAAAAACCAATAATCAGAGACTGAAATAATAATTCAGCTCCTCCATCCTTCCCCATGCCTTTCAAAATTATTTTCAGAATTATTAAAATATTTTTTCATTTTGATGTATGGCAAAAGCCAACAAAGTATTGTAAAACAATTATCCTTCAATTAAAAGTAAATAAATTTAAAAATTTTTAATGAAAAACATTACAAATTTTTTAAACTACCTGTATTGTAAGGCAATTTCTTTAGTGAATATACTGCTTATTTTAAATTCCAAAGGTAGCATCTCTAAAATAAAACATTTTTCAATTACCAAAATAAAAACAACCCAACTGCACAATAAAATAGGAGCTTAACTATTTCACACACTACAATAGTTAAAGTTAAAAAGATAGACAGTAATTAGTGTTGAGAATATGGAGAAATTAGAACCCTTATACATTGCTGCAGGAGTGCAAAATAATGCAGCTACTTTGGAAAAAAATTTGGAAGTTCCTCACAATTTTTAAAATACAGATTTACTAGATAACCTACATTTCCAGACTCTAATGAGAGGCCCTGGCAAGTGACATATCATGAACATTATTTTCCTTATTTATAAAGTAAGAAAGGAATCTGTTTGTTGATAATTTATTTATTTGTGTTTGTTGTATTTAGTTGCTCAGTCATGTCCGACTCTTTGTGGACTGTAGCCTGCCAGGCTCCTCTGTTCATGGGATTTTCCAGGCAAGAATATCAGAGTGGGTTCCCATTTCCTCTTTCCAGGGAATTCCCAACCCAGGGAATCAAACCTGTGTCTCCTGCAATGCAGGTGGATTCTTTACCCACTTAGCCATCATTTAACTTCAAACAATAACAACAAAAATAAAATCTTTGGCTTTCCATAAGAAAATGAAAAACCAGCTCACAGACTGGAAGAAAATATTTGCAAAATAGCACATAAGTTTGATAAATGGACTTTATAAAGAACTCTGACAACAATACAAAGACAAATAATCCAATTTAAAATGGACAAAAGATTTGAACAGACACTTCACAAAAGAAGATACATACACGCACATGTATGTTAAAGTCTAATCAGCAAATGAAGATGCTCAATATCACTAATCATCATGGAAATGCATATTAAAGCCATTTAGATACATCTCTTCACACCAAATAGAATGAATAACATTAAAAAAATTGATGACACCAACTGAAGTAATTGGAAATCTTATATATTGCTTGTGGAAGTGTAAAATGGTACAGTCTCTTTGAAAAACAATTTCACAATTTTTAAATATAATTAAAATAAGTATATACCTATTCCATGTCCTATCAGTTTCAGTCCTAGATATTTTCTTAAGAAAAATGGAAACATATGTCCACAAAAGGACTTGTACAGAATACTTACAGTAGACTGATCTATAACAACCCCAAGTGAAATAACCCAATGACCNGTTGTATTTAGTTGCTCAGTCATGTCCGACTCTTTGTGGACTGTAGCCTGCCAGGCTCCTCTGTTCATGGGATTTTCCAGGCAAGAATATCAGAGTGGGTTCCCATTTCCTCTTTCCAGGGAATTCCCAACCCAGGGAATCAAACCTGTGTCTCCTGCAATGCAGGTGGGTTCTTTACCCACTTAGCCATCATTTAACTTCAAACAATAACAACAAAAATAAAATCTTTGGCTTTCCATAAGAAAATGAAAAACCAGCTCACAGACTGGAAGAAAATATTTGCAAAATAGCACATAAGTTTGATAAATGGACTTTATAAAGAACTCTGACAACAATACAAAGACAAATAATCCAATTTAAAATGGACAAAAGATTTGAACAGACACTTCACAAAAGAAGATACATACACGCACATGTATGTTAAAGTCTAATCAGCAAATGAAGATGCTCAATATCACTAATCATCATGGAAATGCATATTAAAGCCATTTAGATACATCTCTTCACACCAAATAGAATGAATAACATTAAAAAAATTGATGACACCAACTGAAGTAATTGGAAATCTTATATATTGCTTGTGGAAGTGTAAAATGGTACAGTCTCTTTGAAAAACAATTTCACAATTTTTAAATATAATTAAAATAAGTATATACCTATTCCATGTCCTATCAGTTTCAGTCCTAGATATTTTCTTAAGAAAAATGGAAACATATGTCCACAAAAGGACTTGTACAGAATACTTACAGTAGACTGATCTATAACAACCCCAAGTGAAATAACCCAATGACCATCATAGTGTGATAATTCATGCAGTGGAAAATTAATTAGCAATAGAAATGAATGAACTACTGATACATGTGAAAACACAGATGAATCTCAAACACAGTAATTTCAGGGAAAGAAGCCAACACAAAAGAATGTTTGCTGTATAATTTCATTTATATGAATTCTAGAACAGATGAAGGTAATCTACGCTGATAGAAGTCAGATCAGTGGTTGCCTGGAGGAAGGGACTGACTTCCAAGGGATATACAGGAATTTTGCAGCGTTATGTAAATGTTCTGTATTTTGATTGTGGAAATGGTAGCTCAAATATATACATTCATTTAAACACATTGAACTGCACTTAAAATTTGTGCATTTTACTCTAATCCACAGCAAAGTTTATTTTAAAAATAATGCTACTAGAAATGTTTCTATGAGTCATTTTTGTACCTGCCACATACATGTACATTTTTAACATGTTCTAGATATACATGGTATATACCTGGAAGTGGAAATCCTCTGTCTGAGAGTTTGCAAATTCACTGTTTTACAGGATAATGTGAAATTTATCTTCAAAATTATTTTTCCAACTTATACTTTTGATTTTTACCAACTTACACACAAATGATTTTAACAACTTGCACTGGTAAGTCTTCCTATTGATTTACATCCTCATCAGCACTTGGTATTTTCTGATTTAAAGAATTTTCCAATCAATGACTAAAAATATTACCTGACTATGGTCTTGTTAAAATTTTTTTGTCATTACTGATAAGGTGGACCTTTTTTTTTTTTCATATTGATCATTTGGATTGTCTCTCCCTAAAGCTGCAGTTCAACTAGTGTGTTACTTTGTCCCCTTTTTCTCATTGATTTTGTAGAATTTCTACATATATTCTGAATTCTACATCTTTGACATGTGCTGAAAAATATTTTCTTTCTGTAACTTGTCTTTTCACTCCTTTTAAAGTATCTTTTGATGAACAGTTCTTAGTTTTAATGTGGGCTTTTCTTTTCCTTTATGGTTAGTGATTTTTAATGACTTCTTTAAGGAACCACTCGGTTTCCCTGGTGGCTCAGAGGTTAAAGTGTCTGCCTCCAATGTGGGAGACCTGGGTTTGATCCCTGGGTTGGGAAGACCCCCTGGGGAAGGAATGGCACTCCAGTATTCTTGCCTGGAGAATCCCATGGACAGAGGAGCCTGGTAGGCTACAGTCCATGAGCCTGGTAGGCTACAGTCCACAGGGTCACAAAGAGTCGGACACGACTGAGCGACTTCACTTTCTAAGAAATTACTCCATAGCCTGAAGTTATAAAGATATTTTCTATTTTCTTCAGAAAGTTTTACAATTTTTGTTTTCCACATCTAATCTTTAATCCAGTGTCTTAGTATGGGTAAAGCAAAGCTTACTATAGAAAAGAGAACTCAAAATGGAGGGCTTAAAGAATGGAGACTTTTTCCCTTTCAGCTTTGAAGTGGGCCTTGTCCACCCCGCCCCGCTCCTTCCCTGGTCAGGGATGGAACCTACGCCCCCTGCAGTGGAAGGGCAGAGTTTTAACCACTGGGCCACCAGGGAAGTCCCAAAGCGGACATTCTAGTCTGGAGACCGGTTTTGCTTTGTGGAGTCACTGGGGCCCCGTTTCAGACGGTGCCTCTGCCAGGGTGCTCAATGCCATTGCTATGCTGCGTGTGCTCAGTCGGACCCACTCTTTGCGGTCCCATGGACTGTGCCCGGCTCCTCAGCCTAGGGAATTTTCCAGGCAGGAATACTGAAACGGCTTGCCATGCCCTTCTCCAAGGGATCTTCCCCATCCGGGGACTGAACCTGTTTGTGTTTCCTGCCTTGGCAGGCGAGTTCTTTACCACTGAGCCAGCTAGGAAGCCATGGCAAGATATATCCCTTCACTTTAAGTCTCCTTTAAGTAGTAGCTGTAAAAAGGAGACATTGCTGCTAGGATTAAGGAACAAAATGGAAGAGAAAGCATGGACAGAACCTGGGGACTTGCAGGAGGGGCTCCCACAGGCCTTACCCAGTCCCCCAGAGGAGAGAGTCCACAGCTGCGGCCTCACGGGGGCGCCATGGAGCTGGTCCTTGGATGCTGAGCACTGCTCCTGCTCCGACGTCGAGGGGGACGGTACCGAGACTGGTGTTGGGACTTCCGGGAGGAAGGTGCCAAGCCTTTGAAGCTGTGAGCAGCAATAGAAGCGGGAGGCTGCAGGTACAGCTGATCTTGTGCTGCTCAGAAGTTCTGACTGCGACTGGAAGCGGGAGGCAAGCCCCTTCTCCCTTCTCCTGCCTTCCTATCTCTGTCTCTCACTGACAAAACCTAAGAGAAATCGTCGGGCAGGGGAACAAACAGTGCTGCTATTCGTGGAAAACCTTGTACATATGTTGTTTTGCCTTTGTGGCGATAACTCCTCAGGGTAAATTCTTAGGGGGATTGCCATATTTTTCTCCATATGAGGTTAACCGATTTTGTACTGTCAGCAGCAACACGTGAAAGTATTCGTGCACAGAGCCACAGGAAGAGAGTGCATTGTCAAACTTCTGAATTTTTGCCAAGCTAATAGATTCTAAATGACATTACAGTAGAATTTTAATTCAGATTTCTTTTATGAAGTTGAACATTGTCTCGTATGTTTGAGATCCATTTATGTATCTTTTTCTGTGAATTGTCTGTTCATGTCTCTTGGCCATGTTTGTATTGGATTTTGATAATTTTACTTGTATATAGTAGGACAAATAGCCCTTTAATTTCATGTGAGTAGTAATATTTCCTCTCAGTCTGTCATTTATCTTTTGACTTTGCTTATCAGCTTAACTCCAGAAAAAAATCATGTTAGTACCATTATGAAACAGACTTACATTTATGTATTAATTTTAAGGAAAATTAACATCTTAATTTTATTTGCCTTATCCAAGAACATGAGATCCTTTTCATTTGTTCAAGATTACTATTGTGATTTCAAGAGTATTTTAAAGATTTTTCTCATATAAGTTTGCATATTTCTGGTTGTTTACTGTTTAGTATTTTAAATTTTGTTGCTTTTGTAAAGAAGGTTTACTTTTACATTAAGTCTTCTATCTTACTCTTTGATATGTCTGAATGGTAATATTTTTTGTATGTTAACTTAAAATATAGCAACCATTACTGAATTCTTTAATGTTTGTGTTAAATTCCTTGGATCTTATATGTTTATTCGAAAAACATTGGCAAGTGTAATTTAACTTCTTTATTTCCCGATTTTGTGCCTTTAACTGAATTGTTTTATTGCACTGGCTAATCTCCATTAAAGCAGTAAATTACAGTGGAGATAGTGAGCATCTTTGTTTTGTTCTTGACCTTCAGTAGGAATGCCTCTGATGTTTCCCCAGTAACATGCTGTGATATATTTTGTTATTTCATTATGTTAGGGAGTATCCATCAATTTCTATTTTATTGAGTTCTTTTTTTAAAACAGAAGAAAAGATGTGGAATTGTATAAAAAGCCTTTTCAGCAAATGTGGAAATAATCTTAGCATTTTCCTCCTTGTATCTATTAATATGATAAATTCTATTAATGGCTTTCTTAATATTGAACAATCCTAGAATAAACCCATCTTGGTCATAAAGTTTAAGTTTAAAAAAATTCTTTTAACAGACTTTATTTTTTACAGCAGTTTTAGGTTCACACAGTATTGAAAGGAAGGAATAGAGATTTCCCATATACTCCCCGCCCCACAGACACAAAGCCTCCCCCACTATCAGCATCCTCCACCTGAGTGGAACATCTGTTACAATCAAATGAACCTACACTGACATATCATTATTGCTCAATTCTTGGCTTTGTACATTCTATGGGTTTGGACAAATGTGTAATGATATGCACCCACTATTATAATATCATACAGAATAGTTTCACTCCCCTAAAATTTTATACATCACCAATTTACCCCTGTCTCCTCCAATCCTTGGAAACCACTGATCCTTTTATTTTCTCCATAGTTTTGCCTTTTCCAAAAGGTCATGTAGTTGGAGTTGTACAGTATGTGACACTTTCAGATTAACTTCTTTCACTTAATAATAAACATTTAAGATTTCTCTGTGTCTTTTCTTGACTTATTAGTTTCTTTCTTTTTTAGCACTGAATAATATTCCATTGTCTGGATGTATCACAGGTTATGTATCCATTCACCTACTGAGGACATCTTAGTTGCCTCCATGTTTTGGCAATTATGAATAAAGATGCTGTAAACATTTATGTGCAGATTTTTGTGTGGATGTAAGTTTTCAGCCCATTTGGATACAAACCAACTGGTGAATTGCATAAAGTATCTTTTTAATGTGCTTTTGTATTCTGTTGCTGATGATGCTGACTTAAAATTCTTTACATTTATATACATAAATGAGAATGGTGCAGTATTTGCCTATTTTGGAATTGATGTTATGCTGGCTTTGTAAAAACAATTTGGAATGTTTTCTTCTTTTAAAATGCTCTGAATCACTATATGTAACAATTAAACAACAGCTTTTGGGGGATTTAGAATTTCCTTGTGAAACCATCTGGGTCTGGCACTTTTTGTGTGTCAGGAGACATTACTTTGCCAACAAAGTTTTGTCTAGTCAAGGCTATGGTTTTTCCAGTAGTCATGTATGGATGTGAGAATTGGACTGTGAAGAAAGCTAAGCACCAAAGAATTGATGCTTTTGAACTGTGGTGTTGGGAAAGACTCCTGAGGGTCCCTTGGACTGCAAGGAGATCCAACCAATCCATTCTAAAGGAGATCAGCCCTGGGATTTCTTTGGAGGGAATGATGCTAAAGCTGAAACTCCAGTACTTTGGCCACCTGATGCGAAGAGTTGACTCATTGGAAAAGACTCTGATGCTGGGAAGGATTGGGGGCAGGAGGAAAAGGGGACGACAGAGGATGAGATGACTGGATGGCATCACTGACTCAATGGATGTGAGTTTGAGGGAACTCTGGGAGTTGGTGTTGGACAGGGAGGCCTGGCATGCTGCGATTCATGGGGTCACAAAGAGTCGGACATGACTGAGTGACTGAACTGAACTGAACTGAACTGAGCTGAACTGAGTTTTTTGATATCTTTAGTTTTTAGAATAAAAGTGATTAGTGTAGGCTTTTTCCTTTTCTGGGATTAATTTTGGCATATTGTGATTTGCATTAAATCTAGGTTTTCAAATGTATTTTTGCAATACTATGAAAATAATTATATCAACAACTTCAAATATGCAGATCCATCAGTTCAGTTCAGTCACTCAGTCATGTCTGACTCTTTGTGACCCCATGGACTACAGCATGCCAGGCCTCCCTGTCCATCACAAACTCCTGGAGTTTACTCAAACTCACGTCCATTGAGTTGGTGATGCCATCCAATCATCTCATCCTCTGTTGTCCCCTTCTCCTCCTACCTTTTGTCTTTCCCAGCATCAGGGTTTTTTCAAATAAGTCAGTCCTTCCCATCAGGTGGCCAAACTATTGGAGTTTCAGCTTCAGCATCAGTCCTTCCAATGGATATTCAGGATTGATTTCCTTTAGGATGGACTGTGGATCGCCTTACTGTCCAAGGGGCTCACAAAATTCTTCAACAACACCACAGTTCAAAAGCATCAATTCTTCAGCACTCAGCTTTCTTTACAGTCCAACTCTCACATCCATACATGACTACTGGAAAAACCGTAGCTTTGACTAGATGGACCTTAGTCGGCAAAGTTATATCTCTGCTTTTGAATATGCTGTCTAGGTTGGTCATAACTTTTCTTCCAAGGAGTAAGCGTCTTTTAATTTAATGGCTGCAGTCACCATCTGCAGTGATTTTGGAGCTCCCCAAAATAAAAGTTTGTCACTGTTTCCGTTGTTTCCTCATCTATTTGCCATGAAGTGATGGGACCAGATGCTATGATCTTAGTTTTCTGAATGCTGAGCTTTAAGCCAACTTTTTCACTCTCCTCTTTCACTTTCATCAAGAGGCTCTTTAGTTCTTTTTCACTTTCTGCCATAAGGGTGGTGTCATCTGCATGTCTGAGGTTATTGATATTTCTTCTGGCAATCTTGATTCCAGCGTGTGCTTCTTCCAGTCCAGCATTTCTCATGATGTACTCTGCATAGAAGTTAAATAAGTAGGGTGACACTATACAGCCTTGATGTACTCCTTTCCTGATTTGGAACCAGTCTGTTGTTCCATGTCCAGTTCTAACTGTTGCTTCCTGACTGCATACATATTTCTCAAGAGGCAGGTCAGGTGGTCTGGTATTCCCATCTCTTCAAGAATTTTCCACAGTTTATTGTGATCCACACTGTCAAAGGCTTTGGCATAGTCAATAAAGTAGAAGTAGATGTTGTTTTGGAACTCTTGCTTTTTCGATGATCCAACAAATGTTGGCAATTTGATCTCTGGTTTCTCTGCCTTTTCTAAATCCAGCCTGAACAGATGATACCATTCTAATGGCAGAAAGTGAAGAAGAAATAAACAGCCTCTTGATGAGGGTGAAAGAGGAGAGTGAAAAAGCTTTCTTAAAACTCAACATTCAAAACACTAAGATCTTGGCATCTGGTCCCATCACTTCATGACAAATAGAAGGGGAAAGTGGAAACAGTGGCAGATTTTATTTTCTTGGGCTCCAAAATCAGTGATTACAGCTGTGGACAGTGATTACAGCCATGAAATTAAAAGAGACTTGCTCCTTGAATGAACAGCTATGACAAACCTAGACAGCATATTGAAAAGCAGAGACATCACTTTGCTGACAAAGGTCTGTACAGTCAAATCTATGGCTTTTTCAATAGTTGTGTATGGGTATGAGAGTTGGACCATTAAAACTGAAGAATTGACGCTTTTGAACTGTGCTGCTGGAGAAGACTCTTGAGAGTCCCGTGCACAACAAGGAGACCAAATCAGTCAATCTTAAAGCAACCCTAAATATTTTTGGAAGGACTGATGCTGAAGCTGAAGCTCTAATACTTTGGCCACCAGATGTAAAGAGCCAACTCATGGAAAAAGACCCTGATGCTGGGAAAGATTGAGGGCAAGAGAAGTGGGCAACAGAGGATGAAATGGACATGAGTTTGAGCAAATTCTGGGAGATGGTGAAGGACAGGAAAGCCTGGTGTGCTGCAGTCCATGGTGTCACAAAGAGTCGGACACAACTTCACGACTGAACACCAAATAACAATGTAAGTTTTTGTTTCTAAAACCCCTTAGATTTCTTACATTGAATGTTTATGCTTTCTTCCCCCTTTTCTGGAATAGGTTCATTACTGGTCTGTCATTAAAATATTTTTTATGGAGAAGGAAATGGCAACCCACTCCAGTATTCTTGCCTGGAGAATCCCATGGATGGAGGACTTTATTTAATTTTTATAATGTAAAATTGCAAATATAAAAAAAACAGCTGTTGATTTCCTGAGTAAAATGGCATTAAAAAAAAATATTTTTTATTTTCCAATAATTAGCATGTGTTGACTGTTTATTGGTCCTATTGGTTCTCTGTATTCAACCTCATTGCTTTTATCTTTATTTTCTTCCCCTGCTTTTCTTTGTTTTAGGTTTTCATTTAGAGATAGAATTCATTTATTCTCATTGTATAAATATTTGAAAGCTATAAAATTTTTTCTAATCACTAACTTGTATTTTATAGATTCTGATATGTATTGTTTCTATTAGCATTATTTTTTGGAAATGATTTGAGTTTATATTGTACTTTACCCTTTTCTAACACTTCTTTAGTAGTATACTTTAAAATATTCACATGGGAAAGACTGTTTTCTGATTTTGTTATCAAATTTTAGTTTTATAATGGTATTTATTGCCATTATTATCTAACCTAAATACTATTTGCATGATTTTTACTTTTTTCTACTATTGAGGAGTTCTTTGTGACATAATACAAAGCCAGTTTTCATGACTGAGTCTATATGTGCTTAAAAAGAGTATATTTTCTATTTCTGAGGTTAAATTTGAATATGTCAATAATGCCTACCTTATTTATTACATTGTTTAGCTTTTCAATATCTGTGCTTAATTTGCTCCATTAGACTTGTCTTTCCTTGAGAGAGATATATTGATGTCTTTTATTTTTATTTATTTATTTTTATTTTTGTGAGCTGAGTGGTGTGACTAATTTGATGCTGTGCTTTTGAGAGTAAAACAAGAAAGATGTACAACAGGATTTCTCTAAATGATACCTTTATTTCTGCTGAAAACTTTTCTAGGTTCTAATCCAGGAATTGCTACTACTAGTTTTACACCATTAGGGAAATCTTTTTCTCTAGAGGCTCAGTCTTCTTTTATGTAAAATGAGGTGAAAATTTTAATATAGAATATTTTTTTAACCCAATACTTTGCTTTGCCAGTTCGATAAAAGTGCTTTTGAAATGGTACCTTTCTAAGTCCCACTGTTATTTACTAAAGTTATTGTAATCATAGCTATCATTTGTTGAGTGGCTACTGCATGCAAGCTTCCATGCTTAGCACTTTACATAAACAACTTCACTGAATCATAGCACATTTGTTTTTTCTTCAAACTCTAGAATATTGAATAGGGAGAAATTCGATTGACTGACTCACTATTTTAGGAGACTGTCTACTGCATACCTTGGCAGGGGACACTTGCATGTTGTTGGAAACACCTTTCTACTTGAAGCAGGACAATGGTCAGAAAGATCACATTGGTCCAGGGAGCAATTAGCCAACATTTATTTGTTAGTTTCCGGATTTGGCAGGAAGCAAGACGAGAATGAGATAAGGAGCTCAGGCCTTTACAGGGTGTGATTGGACTCTTAGACAAAGAGAAACAGAGCCTTTTTCCTGGCCAGCTATTTTCATCCCAGGCTTATACATGTGCTCCTAGTGTGGTAAACATATGGTAGCAAAAGATTGGTCCTTGCAGTGGCCAGAGTTAAGATCTTAACAAATTGTTTAGTTGTATATCAATCTCCTGATATCTTTAGTGGTAACACTGTTAATAAGATAGAAGTAAGTGGTAACATTGTCTTACCCTGCCTTAGTATAATATCTGCCTCTTGGCCTAGAGATACTTTGTGTTGTTCTTAAATTCACTTAACCATCAGGCCAATCATTTAGCATCATGATCTGCTATTGCCATCATGTTGATAAATACATGTAGAGACTCAGTTACAAATAAACTTGTATTCCTCCTTGAAAAATGTAGATGCAGCCCGTAATCCTTCTCAACCTGTTACTCAAGTACCACCCTAGAATTTACTTCCAGTATAAAATCTGTTGCCTTTCTTATTCAGGCACTCTGGATGCAAAGACAAGGGACTCACAGTCTAGTGTGGGGTGCAAAATGTAAACAATAACTCTAGTTCAAAGAGGAGTCGATGCCTAACTTAAAGAGAGGTGTCTAGTTCCTTTAATGGCATCAGGATGTGCAACTCACTTGAATGCCTCAGATCAAGTTTTCTGTCTTGCTCTGTTCAATGTGCCAGCATATTTTGAATGTCTGCCTCAGTAGTTCTAACCACATGCCACAGCATGTTTGTGTGCCTAGTCACAGATGTGCTTTGTTTGATCAATTTGCAAAAGCTGTGCTTCCCACAGTTAGAGCTAGCAAAGTCTCTCAGGTGGGCTGTTGAGGTGGGTGGATCTTTTGCTATAACTATGGAGGCCTGATGTAAATAATAGCTAAGACACATAACATGACATCATGCTGTGTTACTGTACGGTATCTGTGTTTCGGTGCATGGGAGAATGTGGGCATAGCTGGGTTCATGGCAGCCCTTATTCTGCCAGTCAGAGATATAAGCATACGAGCCATCCATTCACATGCCTAGTGTTATATTTCAAAAGAGCCAGGTGTGTCTCTGTTTGGCTTAGCATTACATTTTATTTTTATTTCAAAATGTGGAGAACCTGTTTCAGTGTTCTTGCCCTTAGTCTAATTTGTGGATTTAAAAGTATATATTAATATCTAAATTGGCATGGCTAGGAGAGGCTACAGGTAATTAAAAGGCTCTAATTGGGGGTATCTGAAAACATTTTGAGACACTTTATTCTGGACTATCTTAAGTGCACTGGATACAGTGTGGAATATGGAACAACAGTCCTTTCACTTTGAGGACTTTTAATCTAGATGCCTAGATGGGAACAATAACAAAGAAGTTATTTTCCCCAGAGACTGTTTCCATGATGATTATGCAGCATTTATTATAAAAGCAATCAACATAAAACAGAAACAAATTGAATAAAACAGAGAAGGAAAATAGCAGACAATGCTTTGTGGACAACTTCATTAATCCTGGAGACCTGCTCTACCCCAAGGTTGATTTGCATGTATTACATCAGGCAAAATGGTGCTACAGGAAAGATACACCAGGACAAGAAGAATCTTCTTGTTATATAGACCACTGTTGTGAACCAAGGCATTAATAATAAATAACGCAGACCTATGTAGTCCAAGAAGAGAAGTGATACTATCAGAACTATTATCTTGGAATACAGGATTGGTAGTGTGCTGTAGATTCTGCAGTAAATTGGTAGTATGCTGTTTTTTTAAGAGTTAAGCTATTAAGAGATCAACCCTGGGATTTCTTTGGAAGGAATGATGCTAAAGCTGAAGCTCCAGTACTTTGGACACCTCATGCGAAGAGTTGACTCATTGGAAAAGACTCTGATGCTGGGAGGGATTGGGGGCAGGAGGAGAAGGGGACGACAGAGGATGAGACGGCTGGATGGCATTACGGACTTGATGGACGTGAGTCTGAGTGAACTCCGGGAGATGGTGATGGACAGGGAGGCCTGGTGTGCTGCAGTTCATGGTGTCTCAAAGAGTCGGACATGATTGAGCGACTGAACTGAACTGAACTGATTATCAAAACAACGTGCTTTTAAAATAACTTACCCAAATCATCCTGCTACAGAGGTACAGCTGTTTGAAATAACTGTCCCAAATTGTGGGTGCAATTTTCAGCTAATTTTTTCCATGTTAACTGAATGTATTATCAAACCTCTTAATCTCTGCTTCTTACCATTTAGTTTGGGTCATAAGCACCAAATTTAAGTAATCCAAGCAAGATTCTTGAACCATATAATACATATGAACTTGGACTTATAAAAAAATAAATTTGCAACACAAACTCTAAGTAGAGAAATACTCTAAAGTCACTGCTTCTTTGTGTGATGATAGTGAGTTGATACAATACCTTTCATTTAGGACCTCCAGTGCCTTAGTAATAATACTATAATAGCAGCACAGGAGATAAGTGGGATTCAACTGACATCATTCTGAGTCCAAAGGCATTGAGTAATTTGCTGGAAAATTAAACTGACACTTGCAGTTTGGATTCCCGAGGATTCAGTTTCGACTGAGTATTAAACCTGGGAATTATGTATCAGTGTAAGGTTGAGGCTGTTCTCCACTCCCCAGCTTCCAGGAAGGAGGGACCCTGCATTCTGCATTAAAAACAAGCGCCTCATCTTCCTGCCAGGTGACGCTGAGGTCTGGACTATGCTATAGGAAATAACTGAACCAGATCTTAAAGGCCATATTGTCACCCTGCTTATTTAACTTATATGCAGAGTACATCAGGAGAAACGCTGGACTGGAAGAAACACAAGCTGGAATCAAGATTGCTGGGAAAAATATCAATAACCTCAGATATGCAGATGACACCACCCTTATGGCAGAAAGTGACGAGGAACTAAAAAGCCTCTTGATGAAAGTGAAAAAGAGGAGAGTGAAAAAGTTGGCTTAAAGCTCAACATTCAGAAAACGAAGATCATGGCCTCCGGTCCCATCACTTCATGGGAAATAGATGGGGAAACAGTGGAAACAGTGTCAGACTTTATTTTTGGGGCTCCAAAATCACTGCAGATGGTGATTGCAGCCACAAAATTAAAAGACGCTTACTCCTTGGAAGAAAAGTTATAACTACCTAGATAGTATATTCAAAAGCAGAGACATTACTTTGCCGACTAAGGTCCGTCTAGTCAAGGCTATGGTTTTTCCAGTAGTCATGTATGGATGTGAGAGTTGGACTGTGAAGAAGGCTGAGCAATGAAGAATTGATGCTTTTGAACTGTGGTGTTGGAGAAGACACTTGAGAGTTCCTTGGACTGCAAGGAGATCCAACCAGTCCATTCTGAAGAACATCAGCCCTGGGATTTCTTTGTAAGGAATGATGCTAAAGCTGAAACTCCAGTACTTTGGCCACCTCATGGGAAGAGTTGACTCACTGGAAAAGACTGATGCTGGGAGGGATTGGGGACAGGAGGAGAAGGGGACGACAGAGGAAGAGATGGCTGGATGGCATCACTGACTCGATGGACATGAATCTGAGTGAACTCCGGGAGTTGGTGGTGGACAGGGAGGCCTGGCGTGCTGCGATTCATGGGGTCGCAAAGAGTCGGACACTTCTGAGCGACTGAACTGAACTGAATCCAAATTTCTCGTTTTACAAAGGATCCATAAACGTTTGCGGACTTGATCAAGGTCTGGTAGCTAATTCGCAGATCCGCTTTTCTTACCTCCACTTCCATAGACCTAGGAGTCCTAGAATGTTGAGAAGTTTCTAGCTGAAATCGACCAGAAAAGCTTATCTGAGGGAATGCGTGACATTCTCCCCAGCCTCGGTGGTGGTTAACCTGCATTCTGAGTTCGCGTCTCCCTCAGAGCCTCTCTGATGTTCCAGAACGTGGAAGGAACGTTGCCAGCCCTGGGCTGCGGCGGGGCGGGCGGGGGGAGGTGGCTGCTCCGCCTCCGGCGCTCGCGGGCGGGCTCGACACTGGCCGCCGAGCGGCGAGAGCGGGACTCGGCGGCGGGCGGGGAAGGCGCGGGGCGTGGTTTGCAGCTTTCCGAGCGCCAAGGAGCCGAGCGCGCTCTGCTGCGCCCCGAGCCTTCCGCTGGACCAAAGAAGCGAGCGGGAGACCGAGCAAAAGGCGCGATCGAAGGAGCAAGGCGAGCGGGGCGCTGACCCCAGCTGGCCGCAGCCCGCGCCCTCTCCGGGCCGGTAGCGGGTGAGCGCGGGGGCGGCGGCGGCGGCGGGGCCCCTGCACCCCGGTGCGCCCCAGAGGGAGCGGACTGTGGGGAAGAGGGAGGAAGAGCGGGAGGGAGGAAGAGCGGGAGGGAGGGAAAGGGGCGGGGGCCAGGGAGAGCCCGGTCCCTGAGCTGAGGGAGGGGGGGCAAGAGACGGGACCCGACCTACTGCGGGGGTCCGAAGCGGGCCCCGGGAAACTTTGCCCGGCTGGGAAGAGCGGGGTGCGTGGAGGGCGCCGCAAACTTGTCAGCGGGCGGGGCGCTCCGGGGATTGGAGCGAGCGCCAGCGGGTGGCGTTTGTCTCTCCGGCTTCTTTGTGTCACCTCCGGTCCCCAGCCCGCCGGTCCGCCCGCCTGGGAAAGGGGCTGCGCAGGGGCTCGGCCCCGATCCACCCGCCGCCCCCGTCGGGCCCAGGCCCGGGGACCCAGCAGTCGGCTGATTGTTTTCGTTCCTCGCGTCACGCTTGGGCGGGAAAGATTTTGAACGCCGCGTGAGCTAGAAGGCAGAGAGCAGCGGCGCGGAGATTGCCAGTTAGGGGGGCGGCGCGAGGCTCGCCCAGGGTCCCCCAAGACTGGCGGGCGGGGATCCACCGGCCCCCGCACTCGAGGAACCGCGGCGGCCGAGCGCCTCCGCGGCGTGGGCCGCTCGGACCGCTCGGCTTGTATATTCCGAAAAGATTGCTTGGGGTCTTTGTTGTCTGAAATTGCCTTGCGCGTTTGACGGTAGCACCTTCTTCGAGGTTGTTTTTCTTCTGTTAAAAAAAAAAGAGCGAGGGGAGACTTGTGTGAAATCAGTGCTATTCCAAACAGCGTTAACCACCCTCTTTGATAGAGGTTGAGGAGTCCTGCGTAACCTTTGCCTTTGTGGGCGCCTGTTATTTCCGAAAGTTATTATTTTCCCCTTCCCTAGTGGAAGGGAGCGTCTGAGCAAGATGCCAGGAGGCACGATTGTGTACATGCACCGGCAAGTCAGAGCCAAACCCAGGAGGTTCTTTCCAGCCGCTCAACACTTTGGCGTCTCCTTTTTTTTTTTAAGTTTGGTTTCGAACAGCCTTCACCTGCTTTTCTAAAAGTTCCAGCGCTTCGAAGAACTCCTAGCAGATATTTTGTGGTTGTGCTAGGATGAGTTCGACCACTTTTAGGGTTGGGGTTAAACACCCGAACCACACCTGGCCCATTCACCACTCAGGTCCCTGCCCTTGAGCCATTGTAAACATCATCCGGGTGAGTGTTGACCTTTTATGAGATGGAACATTTGGTGTGTTTTTATACTTTAATGCACGACTCTTTCTTTCCTTACCTTTCCTTTCTGGAAAAGTCTCTACTTGAGATAATTAACTGATTGGCCGTAGCTGTGCCATTACATCCCCCACCCCCAGAAGCACCCGAGGGAGAAGAGAACAGGTGTGATCCTCATTAAGTCCCCCCTTCCCCCCACCCCCCGCCCCCGTGGTGAAGACTCTGGAGATGTCAAAATAAGCAAAAAGTGTAAATCCTGAATTTTCTGTCCATATATTTAAGTTCACGAGCTCTATTTGAAGTCACAAAAATTAAAATCAAACCAGCTTAACCTTGGGTCAGCTTAACCTTTACCCAGTTAGAAAATTTACAAGCATTTCAGTGCGTTCGTCCTAAGTGTGTTTGCAGGATATTGCAGTATGCTTAAAGAACTGAGTCAGAGTGGGATTATTCTTGGGTCATGCCCTTAATAGTATATCAGAGTTTAATATAAAGCTCAAAACCAGGATCAGTCAGGTCTTGATAAGTAAGGGAAGGTATTAAAGGCAGTTACTTCACTTGTTGTTACTCATATGCTTTAACTATAAACTTTCAATGATTTCACAAAATTATTCTTTCATTTACTCAAATGAATGCTTACCTGTGCCAGCCACTGTGCTGGACTCTGGAGTTTCAAATAATACTAACCATTTATGGAATACTGATTTTGTACCAGTAAATGCTTCACGTAGATTACCTCGTCTATCTAATAAATATTTATTGAGTGCTTTCAGTGTATTGCGGTAGGTACTGGAGTTATAATAATGCACAGGACAGCTGTGGTTCCCGCCTTTATCTTAGCTGGTGGGGAGGATAGGCAGAACATAAAAGACATCACAAAACTAATAGTAGTTTTTAAAATGTAAATTGGATCACACCACTTCTCTTCTGTGTAAAACCCTCCAGTGGCCTCAGTCTCCCTGAGTGAAAGGCAAAGGCTGGTCAGTGGCCTCGGTGTTTACCCCATGTGACCCTCCCCGCCCAGTCCTGTCTCCTTGATTTTGTCTGCTGCTCTTCTTTTCCCTCATACTTCTATAGCCAAACTAGCTTCCTAGCTATCTGCGGGCTGTCACACGTGCTGTTTCCTCTGCCTGGAATGCCCCGCCATACCTAATGGTTCTTTCTCTGATCTCCCTCACTTCTTTACTCGGTTATGTTGTGAACCTTCACTGAACCCCAGATTTAAAATCATAGCCCACTTGTAACTCCCTTACTCTCCTTTCTTAACTGATTTTCCCCCTCCATTTCATCATCTAACATACATTTCCCCCCCTCCATATCGTCATCTAAGTAACATACTCTGTATTTTATTTCTCTGCTTATCTTCTGTCCTACCCCACTAGATTGCAGACTCCTCAGAGCTGTTGTATTCACTGCTGCATCCTCAGAGTCAGCACCTGGCATACAGTAGGGACTCAAACTATTTGTTGAATGGAAATAAGAAAACCACAGGATGCTGAGACAGAGTAACCAAGAGTTCCTAAGTGAATAGTAAGAAGCCTTCTCTGTGAAGGTGACATGCAAGCTGAGACAAGTAGCATGCAAGTATATTTCGGGTGAGGAGAGGAGAGAGGCATGGAAGATGATTAGCTGAGGAGGTAATACTGAGTCGGGAAAGAGCTTGGTGGTGCATGGATTGATTGGACCTGAGAGAAGGTCTTGAGGCTGAGCTCTGTCAACGGCAGGGAGAGAACACAAGGGGAAAAGAGTGGTAATCAAATGATGGCAGAGGTTGAGATGGTTGGATGGCATCACTGACTCAGTGGACATGAATTTGAGCAAACTCAATAGTGAAGGACAGGGAAACCTAGCATGCTGCAATCTGTGGGTCGCAAAGAATGGGACATGGCTTAGCGACTGAACAACAATAGCAATCAGATGACAGGTCATGCAAGGCCTCATTGGCGAAGGTTTGGATACATTCACAGTGAATTCTCATATATACCCTATTGGCCCTATGTTATAGTTAATACAATTGAAGGAACTTGCAGAGGCTATCCAGTAGCTGAATGGCACAGCCTAGGATAGATAGGAAAACAGGTTCTCAGATCCCGCTTATATTTTACCATCATGTATATGTGTGTGTGCTTGTGTGCATGCATGCACGCGCTCAGTCTGGATTGTAGCCTGCCAAGTTTCTCTCTCCATGGAATTTTCCAGGCAAGAATCCTAGAGTGGGTTGTCGTTTCCTTCTCCAGGGGATCTTCCCGGCCCAGGGATCTAACCCACGTGTCTTGCATCTCCTGCATTGGCAGGCAGATTCTTTACCACTAGCACCACCTGGGAAGCCCCATTTAGCCACTATGACAGCATCAAAAGACATAGTCTGTATTCTGATGGAGCTGTTTGTCTAGTGAAGACAAGCCGTTGCAATACACATATGGCAGTGCTAGAAAAGATGTATTCTCAGGAACTCTGGGAGGAGGAAAGCATCCAATTCTCCCTAGGAATGGGACAGGACAAATTGGAATAAAATGAAGTTATTTTTCCTTTTTTGTAATTATGAAATGTTTCAGATTAGCTATAATTAAGAAATAATCTTAATATCATTCAAATGCACAGCGCATTCTCCACAACTTTGCTGTGTGCCCACTGTTGTGTTGTTTTTGCTTTCATATTTTCCAATGACGTGGGTTATGCGCCCCCATTCCTACTTTCACCAAATTAAGAATTGTGTCTGCAATAGTGTAAAATCAGTTATGTTTAAAACCTGTAATTCTTTGTGAAGTTGCAGGTTAAGTACTGTTCTGATTGTTACCTTAAACTCTGTCCTTCCTGGTTTTTGTGTGATATTTTTTAAAACAGTTTTCATTGAGTGTAATTGACATACAGTAAGCTGCATAAATTTAATGTTAAATTTGATAAGTTTTTGACTTATTTGTAGACCTATGAATCGTCTTTCCCTTCCTATATCCTGTACCCTTCTTTCCCAACCAATGATAGCTCTGACTCTATGGATTAGTTTGTATTTTCAGAGTTTTATTCGCATGTAACCATACAATATGTTTTCTCTTTTGCCTGGGTTCTTTCACTTAGTATAATTGTTTTGAGATTCATCTATGTTGTTCTGTGTATCAGTAGCTGATTACTTTTTATTGCTGAATGGTGTTCTGCTGTATGAATATACGCCAGTTTATTTGTCCATTCACCCATTGATAAACATTTTTTTTTTTTTGCTAGTTTTTGGATGTTAAAAATAAAGCTGCTGTAAACACATTATATTCAGTCTTTATTTGGACATCTGCTTTCATTTTCCCTGGGTAAATGTCTAGGAGTAGAATGGCTCGATCATATGGTAGGCGTATGTTTAACTTATAAAGAAACTTCCATACTTTTCCAGACATTCCCAAAGTAGTGTGTGAGGGTTCCAGTTGCTGTGCATGCTTGCCAACACTTGGTATGGTTAAGCTGTCATAGCCATTCTATTAGATGTGTGGTGGTATCTCATTGTGTTTTAATTTGCATTTCCCTGATGACTAAATGTGTTTATTTACCATCCATATTATATCTTTTTTTGCTGAAGTATTTGTTTACATTTTTTTGTTCATTCTTTGTTGGATTGGTTGCTTCCTTATTGAGTTTTGAGTTTTTTATGGATTCTGGATACAAGCTCTGGATCAGATACGTGATTTGCAAATATTTACTTTCAATCTGTTGCTCATCTCACATTCTCTTAACAAATCTATGAAGATCAGGAGTTTTAATAAAGTCTGATTTATAAGTTATTTTATGGTATTATACTTTTGGTGTTATACCTAATAAATCTTTGCCTCGCTCAAGATCACAAAGATTTTTTTCCTAAGAGTTATAAAACTTGTAGAAAAACTATAAAAGAATATAAAACCATAAAGTCTTTCATTTTACTTTTTGGTACATCCACCTTGAGTTAAATTTTGTTTATGGAGTGGAATATGGGTTGAAGTTTATTGCCACTAGAATACTTGACAAGTTTCGGAGATGAGATAATGTCTGGAGACAATGTCTTGGGGTAGGAGTGGGCGGGCATTTGCTGTTGGCATCTAGTGGGTCAAGGCCAGGGATACTGCTAAAGATCTGCAATGAACAGGAGAGATCATCTCAACAAAGACTCATTCAGCCAAAATGTCAGTAGTGTCAAGGTAAAGAACCAAAGGCTATTTTATTGACCTTCTCAATGTTTTGGCTATTAGTTTTCTTTATATTTTCTATCTTCTATTTAATTGATTTTCACTCTGATCTTTATTATTATTTCCTTTCTGTGTGCTTGAAAAGGATGTTTTGTATGTGCTTGAACACAATATTTATTCTGATTATTCCATGTCAAGAGAGCATACCGTACCATCAACATAGCATCATTATTCGTGCTAACCTTGATTATTTAGCTGAGGTAGTGCTTGTCAGGTTTCCCTGCCGTAAAGTTGCTCTTTTCTCTGCATTCTGTCCTGGACTTTTTGAGATGGAAGTTACTATGTGTAGCCCACATTTAAGGAGTAGAGAGTTATGCTTCTTCTCCATGTGACAGTCTCTGACTTTTAATTCTGGTATTTGGACCATTTATATTTAAAGTGATTATTGATTCTAGTTCACTTTAAATGTATAATTTTGCTATTTGTTCCGTTTTTTCTTATCTTTATTTCCTTTTCTCTCTTTTTCTGTCTTTGGATTAATAGACTTTATTATCATTATAATTTATTTATTTATTTTTTGCTTATTAGCTAACAGTTCTTTTTTTTTTTGACTCTTGGGAATCTTAGTTCCCTGACCAGGGATTGAACCAATGCCCTCAGCAGTGAAAGTGTGGAGTCCTAACCCCTGGAGTGCCAGGGAATTCCCTATCATTCTTTATTTTGTTATTTTAGTGTTTGCTTTTGGGTTGATAACTTATCACAGTTTACCTTCAGGTGTTATATTATACCACCCCATGTACAGTCATGTACCTCATGAGAGCCTTGTAATAGTTAATTCCCATTTCTCTATGTTAACCTATGTGATATTGTCATACATTTAACTTTTTGTCCATTATTGATCCCACATTACATTACTATTTTTTGTTTGAACAGTCAATTATTTTTTAAAGGAATCTAAAACCCGAAACATCATATATTACCCGTGTTTCACACAGGTTATATTCTTTATTTTGCTATCATCATGTGAAAATAAATAAATTATACATATTGAGGTTATTGGATTCATCTTTATGAATATGTATATATTCTAACTTGTAATTTTAGTGTAAACATTAAAGTAGTAGTGAAATTTAGAAATCAGAGCATAGTTCGTTTTCTTAAACTCAATTACTGAGTTGTCATTGAGCTGATCATTGCTGTAATAGATACTTCAGGATACTGTGGGGTCTTAGAAGATTCAGAACACCTGGACTTGGAGATCTCTGTGCAGGTATTGATGAGTGTGCTGTCTTTTCTTTCCTTAGGGCAGCATTAGTAAAAGGGAAATTTCAGGAGTGAGTCCTCACATGCTGACATTATCCAGACCCTGAGAAACTTTCAAAGCATTTCTTTCTTCTGATGGTATATGAGGTAAAAAGCACTTGGTTATAGCTGCTTGGGTCAGAGTAACACATTTGGCAAAGTGACCCTGAAGCTTCCGCTTGTCAGTATCCGTATTTGATGATTAAAAACTCCAATCTGAGATGTAGTTGTTAGAACTCACCAAAATTTGCTATTTGTTGCTCTGGTTTTAGGTAATTTTTAGTCTTACTTTATCAGTGAGGATGGAGCAGATACCCTCTCTATCTGGGTATGTGTAAATGTACTCCTATTCTGAAGGTTAATACATTGACACTCAACTATAAATGAGTGGGAAAACTTAATTCATCCAGCAAATTAACTTACTTTGTAAATGTTTGTTGAATCTCGGCTCTGGCACATTGATGAAAATTTATGTCTCCTGCTCTTTGAAAGCCAACTCTCTTTTAAGAAAAGGGCCCATAAACACAGGAGCATACATTCCAATGTGGGAATTGGTGATCACTGCAATGGAGATACGAACTAGGCAATGGGTGTAAGCTTAGAGCAGTGGTTCTAAAAGTGTGGTCCAGGGACCAGTAGCATCAAACCTACTGGTTTGGAAATGTAGAGGGTGAGGCCCAGCGATCTGTGTTTAACAAGTCTTCCAGGTGATTCTGATGCATGCACAAGATTGTGAACCACTGGCACAGAGGATTAGATGATCTCTGAGATTTTTTTCCCTGGGTCCTAGTTTCTACAAATATGATTTAGAAATGTGATTTTTACCATGAGGTACTTTAAGAACTATTTTGACACTAATGAATTGTCAAACATGAACTGTTATGTGGGTAAAACAGAAATGGTAAAGTTTTGTCTGACACTGGAGCAAAAGTAAATTAGATTTTAGAACATTTTATTATGAAAAAATTTAAATATATTCAAAAGCAGAGATAATAGTGAAATGAACTCCTATGTAAACATTCAGTAGAGTCACTCAGTCATGTCTGACTCTTTGCGACCCCATGGACTGCAGCACACCAGGCTTCCCTTGTCCATCACCAACTCCTGGAGCTTGCTCAAACTCATGTCCATCAAGTCAGTGATGCCATCCAACCATCTCATCCTCTCTGTCCCCTTCTCCTCCCACCTTCAATCTTTCCCAGCATCAGGGTCTTTTCCAATGAGTCAGTTCTTCGCATCAGGTGGCCAAAATATTGGAGCTTCAGCATTGGTCCTTCCAGTGAATATTCAGGACTGATTTCCTTTAGGATGGACTGGTTGGATCTCCTTGCAGTCCAAGGGACTCTCAAGAGTCTTCTTCAATGCCACAGTTCAAAAGCATCCATTCTTTGGTGCTCAGATTTCTTTATGGTCCAACTCTCACATCCATACATGACTACTGGAAAAACCATAGTTTTGACTAAACAGACCTTTGTCAGCAAAGTAATGTCTCTGCTTTTTAACATGCTGTCTGGTTGGTCATAGCTTTTCTTCCAAGAAACAAGTGCCTTTTAATTTCATGGCTGCAGTCACCATCTGCAGTGATTTTGAAGCCCCCCAAAATAAAGTCTGTCACTGTTTCCATTGTTTCCCCATCTTTTTGCCATGAAGTGATGGGACTGGATGCCATGATCTTTGTTTTTTGAATGTTGAGTTTTAAGCCAACTTTTTCTCTCTCCTCTTTCACTTTCAGCAAGAGGCTCTTCAATTCCTCTTCACTTTCTGCCATTAGGGTGGTGTCATCTGCATATCTGAGGTTATTGATATTTCTCCTGGCAATCTTGATTCTGGCTTGTGCTACACACAGTCTTCTTATCAAGGTTAGAGATAACCTGTTTAGTTAGAACTCAGGCTATGAGATAGTTCATGTTTTGAGAAAGGGAACAGAATTAACTTATGCAGATATACTACCTGTTTTCTGCCACTTTGACTTTGGAGGACTAATTGTAGTATTCTGAGGAAAAGCCGATTGTAATACACCTGAACTCTTCAGGTTTGAGTGATGTGTTAATTAATGGATCAGACTGTAGGAGTTTGGGGCTTCCTAGGTTGTTCAGTCGGAGAAGGCAATGGCACCCCACTCCAGTACTCTTGCCTGGAAAATCCCATGGATGGAGGAGCCTGGTAGGCTGCAGTCCGTAGGGTCGCTGAGAGTTGGACACGACTCAGTGACTTCACTTTCACTTTTCAGTTTCATGCATTGAAGAAGGAAATGGCAACCCACTCCAGTGTTCTTGCCTGGAGAATCCCAGGAACGGTGGAGCCTGGTGGGCTGCCGTCTATGGGGTCGCACAGAGTCGGACACGACTGAAGTGACTTAGCAGCAGCAGCAGATTGTTCAGTGGTAAAGAATCCACTTGCTAGTGCAGGAGTCTCATGAGATGCAGGTTTGATTCCTGGGTTGGGAAGATCCCTTGGAGGAGGACATGGCAACCGACTCCAGTATTTTTGCTTGGAAAATCCTATGGACCAGAGGAACCTGGCAGGCTACAGTCCATAGTGTCACAAAGTCAGATACAACTGAGCAACCACACTGTAGGAGTTAGCTAATTTTCATTAAAAAAATGCTGATTAGTAAGAAGTAGTTTTTATCTGAAGTGTAAATTGCAATAAAATAAATAAAGCTGTTCAGGATTGTTCCCCATGCCCTCAAATAAACCTAAAAAAATCCTGCAACAACTCATGCATCTAAGTTGTTAGTACTGTGGTAGGCTATAATCAATGTTTGATGAGATTGTTTGATAAAATAATGCACGTTGAAACTTTTAGTTAAAAATTGTTAGTGGTTCAGAAAGAAAACAAGAGGATTTACTATATAGCCTGTTTATAAAGCAGTTAAAGGCATGTTTTATTATTTATGCTAGTATGTTGACAAAGAAAATAGGTAACTAGCAGTCTCTTGTTTGACTTTCTTTTGTAGTTACTCATTTGATGACAGTGAGTAAAAAATTTTCCCCTGTTAATAGGCCTTTGTTTAAAAGAAAGTATGTTACCTTTGAAGTCTCTGTACTCTTTTTCATCATAGAAAGTTCCAACTAAGTTGGGTAATAATTAATTTTGTAAATAGTGTTTAGTCCAGAACTGATTATATTTCCTTCTGAGCCAAGTGAAAAGAAACTCTCAATGTATAACCACAGCTTGAAGGTTTGGTTACAAGACTGTGTTCGTGATGGTTTCTGAGACTTGGAAGGTAAGCTTGCTCCTTTCATGAGTCATCATGTTGTCTCACAGTTGGCTGTGTATTTTCTTAGCAACAGCTGGTGATTTCTGGTTTGAGTTGGGAAAGTATGTTTTGAAATGATTCAACATATCCTTTCAGGTTATATATGCTTGCTGAACCTTATAAGCTTACTGTTAGTGTGGTGAGTTCCACCATGAAGGAATGATTTCATTCTCTTACTGTCCCTGCATTCCAAATCACTTTTCTTCTGTTTTTTTTAGGGAATTGAGGGTGGGTATAAGAAAAGAGAAGAAGTCAATCTGGAAGACTGTGAACTTGCTCGTTTATGACCCTGGAATAGAGCAGAACCAAAAATGGTCTCCACATGCTGATAGGATAAAATGTAATTTACTGGAGTCTTCATCTTGAGTAATACTGCAGGGTGCATAAGTACTAAAGGACAAGTGAATTTTTGAAATGTCTGTGATACTGTGTAATGGTTATGAGTATAACTTCTCAAGTCAGGTGGACCCTGGTTCAAATCCTTGCTTTGCTGTATATTAACTGTGTCACTTGGGGCAAATTATAAACCTCCCTGAGTAGAGCTTCTTCATCGATAAAATAAAAGGCAAAATGTCACCTACCTCATGGGAGTGTTATGAATATTACTGAGGCAACACATGTAGTGGACAGTACAGCACCTAGGATCAAGCATCATAGAGCACATGGTAAGTGCTAATTATTACACTCAGTTCAAGAGTGCAGTGAACAAGGGGCTAAGTGGCAGGTGTTAGAGGACCATCAGCAATCAGTCAGGCACGGCTCCCTTTTTGCAGGAACTGGGACAGATAGCCTTGTACGCAGGTCACTCTAGTATGATCCAGAATGAAAGAGTGCCACCTGAAGTGCTAGCAAAGTGCTCTGGTCATTAATGCCCACTTTGGGGAAGTCAGGGCTAATTTTGTATAGGATATTGACATTTGAACTGGGCATATAGCTGGGTTTAGGGTGCAGAGTAGAGCTTTCATGGGTGGAAAATGGAGGATAGTAGATTGCAGGCTGAAAAATATCACAGCCTGAAGCACAGGGCTCATGGCAGGTTGTAGTGGGAGAGGTGTGGATAGATGCTTTGTGGTTAGATTGTAGGGCATTTTGCTCATGGAACATTTGGACCATAGTCTTCTTGTCAGTGAGAACCTACAGCATGCACATGGTGTGAGCTCTATCTCACAATAATGGTCTGAAAAGTGAAGTGGAGAGGCAAGAAATCCAATTAAAAGGATGTTTTTAGAAATGTAGGTGAGTGATGAGGAAATTTAGAGAACAAAGTCGGAGGGCATTAAAAGGAGTTGGAAGAGAGAGGATTCTAAAGTTGATGCCAAGAAGAATGCTGGTGCTATTACTTGAGAGAGAGTTACCATAGAAGAAGGTGTGGGGGAAAACCGATGGTCTGGTGGCAGGATGGTCTACTGGGTCTTTTTTTAAGTTGAGGTACAGTTGATTTACAGTCTTGTGTTAATTTCAGGCATATAGCATAGTGATTCATATAGAGTGTATAGGAATTTTTATATAGAGTGTCTATGTTAATCCCAAATTCCTAATTTATTTGTCCCCTTTCCTCTTTGGCAACCATAAATTTGTTTTCTATGTCTGTGAGTCTCTCTGTTTTTTAATAAACAAGCTCATTTGTATCTTTTAAAAAATATATTCTACATATATATGATATCATAATGATACTTGTCTTTCTCTGTCTGGCTTCATTTAGTATGATAATCTCATGTTGTTGCAAATGGCATTATTTCATTCTGTTTGCTGCTGCTACTGCTGCTAAGTCGCTTCAGTTGTGTCAGACTCTGTGCGACCCCATAGACAGCAGCCCACCAGGCTCCGCCATCCCTGGGATTCTCTAGGCAAGAACACTGGAGTGGGTTGCCATTTCCTTCTCCAATGCATGAAAGTGAAAAGTGAAAGTGAAGCCACTCAGTTGTGTCCGACTCTTAGCGACCTCATGGACTGCAGCCTACCAGGCTCCTCCATCCATGGGATTTTCCAGGCAAGAGTACTGGAGTGGGGTGCCATTGCCTTCTCTGTTATGGCTGACTAAAACTGTATATATGTATATATACACACACCACATCTTCTTTATCCAGTCTGTCCTTATTTGTCTCTTATAACAATCTTTATTTTAAAGACTGTTTAAATGCAGGGTCTTTGGGGCTCAAAGATTATTGAGCCGGCAGTTGGGAATTTAGTTCTGAAAGAAGGAAGCTAACATTTATTACGCACCTACTGTGTCTCAGGTTTATGCTGAGCATCTTCACAAATCATTATTGGAAGCAAATAGTATTTTTATTGATGAAGAAATAAAGGTCAAGAAGAGGCCTGATATTATAATGCTTAAACATTAACCCTAATTTCAAAGCATTTCTCACTTTTGTCATTTTCTTCAAGCTCGTTGGAGCAAGAGGAGAGCTGGGGCTAGAAAGATTGAGTGAATGGGTACTGAAGGCGTTGAACTGTCCTCTGTGGCATTTTTCATCATTTCTGCATTCAGACTCTCATTACATATTCTTTACCACAAGGAGAGACCAGCCCTCTAATTAGGTGGTTAGTACTTGTTACTCGAAGACTGTTGAGGAAGTTTCATAATTAACCATATTTCTCAAGTTCTAATATTCCTTTCCTTTTAGAACTGCTTGAAGGTTGAAGTCCTCCAAGACTGTTTTTCTCTCTTGCTTCTGATAAAATGGAAACGTTTGGCTATGAGTGGGTTTTAACTTTATAAAATGAGCCTTGTTATATTGGGTTAGAGAGGATGAGCCAGGGCAGAGAATGATGCTCTTTTCCTTAATGTTGCCACCTTTAAAACATGTAATCTTGAGGTCAAGATCATGACTGCAGATAAAAGTTAAGACTGGGAAGACTTTGAGCATGTCTTAAAAACTTTATGACAAAAATCCAGCTACACACATACAACACACACATATTAAAAAGCAAAAGTTCGCCTTCATGTTATTTTCACTTTCCATTTCTGTTGTCTCTGTCCCTAGAGATAATCGCTGCGGACAGTTCTTTGTTTATCCTATTTAAATGTTTATGAATAGTTGCAACCTTGGCAGTAATTAGGCAAAATAACTAGATTTAAACTTTTTCCTTTTCACTCAGATATTTAGTATCAGTTTATATTGAAGTTTCATAAATACAGATTCTTCTTTTAGACCGTGTTCTGAGAGCCCTATAAACATCAAATGTAATTTATGTTAAATGCTCTCAGGTTACCTTTCAAATCAGTGACATACCTAGGATTAGAATTTAGAGAACTAGAGCTTCTCATTTGTTGCTAAACCGGTTCTGTTAGTTAATTTATTACACAAATTTGCCAGTTAACTGCAACACTGGGCAAAAACATGTTTTATCTTATTTATTTATTTGAGAAGAAAGGACAGAGAACTGCAAATTTAAACTAACATAAGCTCATTATAGTCACTATATTAATCTCTTAATTACTTCACATTTTGAATGCTTAGACAATATGTGTTCTGGTAAATTTCTCTAAAAACTCAACGACCAAGTTACTATAGGTTGGTATATCTTGGCTGTTAGGCTACCCATTCCAGTATCCTGGCCTGGAGAATTCTATGGACTGTATAGTCCATGAGATTGCAAGGAGTCAGACATGACTGAGCAACTTTTCACTTCATTGGCTGTTAGGAATTTTAAGGACATGGAGTTTAGAGCCTGCACATTTGTGTTCAAGCAAGAGTTGCCAATAACTTGGTGTTCTCAGGAAAGGTGCTTATCCTCCCTGTTCCTCTAAATGGAGTAGATGGTGTCTATCTTGTGAGGATAAAGAGACAGTACACATAAAATGTTTGACGCAAAAACGTGTTCTTTGGAAGGACTGATGCTAAAGCTGAAACTCCAGTACGTTGGCCACCTCATGCGAAGAGTTGACTCATTGGAAAAGACTCTGATGCTGGGAGGGATTGGGGGCAGGAGGAGAAGGGGACGACAGAGGATGAAATGGCTAGATGGCATCACCGACTCGATGGACATGAGTCTGAGTGAACTCCGGGAGTTGGTGATGGACAGGGAGGCCTGGCGTGCTGTAATTGATGGGGTCACAAACAGTCGGACACGACTGAATGACTGAACTGAACTGAAGAACTAAATATTAGCTCTTCTTTCTACTGTTTATCATTATCAAATAGAGGACCTACAATTTTGGTCACCCACGTAAGCAGAATTTACCTGTTCGTACTCTCAGGCTATAACAAAGGAGACCTCATTACATTTCACTTTTACTGCACAGTAGGTTGTTGGAAGGAATGTACAAATATTGGGGTATGTTTTTTAAGCAGATACAGATCTCAGTACCTCTCTTAGCTTCTTAACTAAATAAGTTAGAAGAGTTTCAAGCAAAGGACTGCAATAAAATTTTGTCTTATCCCAGTCGTCCTATTTTGCAAGATTCTTCATTGGTCCCAGTTTTGGTTCTACTCAGGAAAATACTGTAAAATGCACAAGACACTTTCTTGAGAGTGTCCCAGTTGTTCATCAATGGGGAGAAAACTACTTAGGTGGATTCTGTTTTTAGGACGTTTTATGTTTATATAAGTTTTGGGGGCTGGGGACTGGTCAGAGATCTTTCCATGGGGAGGGCTTTGAGAGAAGGAAAAGATATTTTCTTTAGAAATCTCGAAACTGTAGTCTGAAATTCCATGAAGAGAAAATTTAAGATTTTCGTACTCTGAGTTACTGGAGTTAAAGGGTCAGAAGGATTATTTATGTTTCAGGAAGTTTTTCTTCACACATAAGTGTATAACTTCTAAATATTTTAATGATGTCGAAGATATACTGAAGAAAAAGCAACCTTAGAAAAAAATGGACAGAAGTAGGATTTTTTTTTTTAAGCCAGACAAATTTCTGATGGAGTCCCTGCACACATAAGTAACAACAAAGATAATTTTGTATACACAGAAGTACATTCTGTTCTTTCCCTGAGATGATGTAACCTCATATCAGATCTTAAAGTTATGCCCGCAGAACTGAAAACTGTATCTTTAGGTAAATTCAGAAACAAATAATCCTGGTTGTTTCTCTTCAGGTGAGAAACTTCTGTGTGTTTAGAAATGGAAACTAGTTTGCAAGCTCTGTAGGGAGTCAGGAGGGAAGCCTGGGCGAAGGAATGAGCTCACAGTTTGAGGTTCTAGTACACTTTACTGGTATTCATTGATCTGCTGTCCAAAACCTCCTAAATCTACTTCAGAACTCAATCCCTTTTTCAGCCTGAGTGAGTGTGTGTGCTCAGTCTGACTCTTGGCCACCCTAAGAACTGAAGACACACTCTCTTTCTCTGAATACCTGTTGAAGAATGGCACTGCTGGCTGACAGCCTAGAAAAAACAGCTTCCAAACCACACAACAGTTAATTTTTCAGTTTTTTTTTTTTTCCCTCCTCATTTACTTTCCCAGTAACCAGTCATAATGCTGGTTAGGTAAGACTGGGTGTCTAGTATTTTGTTAGAACTCTACCAAAGTAGTAGTGGATAGTTCCTTAGAAGTAAAGAGTTCAACAGAAACAAACTCAAAAAGGACAGATAGGTGCTCTAATTTGGGGAAGGTTTGAATTAAATATCTCTAGAACAATTTCCTTAAAATTCTGGTCTGAAAACCCTTGGTTGCTGTTGTTTAGTCACTAAGTTGTGTCTGACTCTTTTGAGACCCCACGGACTGTGTAGCCCGCCAGGTTCCTCTGTTCTTGGGATTTTCCAGGCAAGAATACTGGAGTGGGTTGCCGTTTCATGCTCCAGGCTATCTTCCTAACTCAGGGATCGAACCTGACGCTCCTGCCACGTCTCCTGCGTTGCAGGCGGATTCCTTACCTACAGTGATTAGAAGAAATGTCATTTACTCTTTAGGTCATAGTACTCTTTAACTTTTATGTACCAGAATCTGTGATCTACATGTTAAAATCTGCAGTGATTTACTGAGTGATTGAAGGATTTGCTAGTTTATTTGCTTTGTGCACCAGGTAAGTCTTGGTAAATTAGTCAAAGTTAGATTGTAGAGAGTAGAGGGGATCTCTTCTCTAAAATGAGTCTTGAGGGTATGAGAAATAATAGAGAAGTCGTAAGTTAAGTAAGAGCCGAACCTTTCCTAAGATACCAATTATGAGTTCAAATCCTGGGTTTATCTCAGTTTTATGTTCTTGGATAAGACTCTGATGCTAATGGTCTTAGTTTCTCTGCCTCAAGAATATCATGATTATTTAAAATCACATATGTGTGTGTATGTATGTTAGTTGCTCAGTGGTGTCTGACTCTTTTTGCGACCCCATGGATAGTAGCCCTCCAGGCTCCTCTCTCTATAGAATTCTCCAGACAAGAATACTGGAGTGGGTAGCCATTTCCTTCTCCAATAAAATAACCTATAAGCACAACTAAATACAAAGCATGTTTTGTCTTGGGTCAGTTAAACTGTCCCTACCCCTTTACTGATATTCATTGATTCGCTGTCCTAAACCCCACCACACAGCTCTCAAAGGTTTACCATCATCACAAAGGATGGTGAAAGAGAGAATGTCGTGGGATTCAAGCCCATTCCTAGGGTGACTTTAAAATGTGTGTGTGCTATCCATAGTGAGTTAGTATCTCATCTCATATCTGATTTATTTGTCACTTGTACAGTGACAGGAGTGATGGATTGTTACTAGAGTCCAGGGAGTTCAACACCCATCACGTTGACTTTAAATTTTAGACTGAATGATACCGGAATCTTTTTATTTCACAGAAGACAATCCAAGATTCAGGGATGGCAAGGTACAGTTGATAACTGGCAGAACAAGGAGTGAAAATGCTACCTCCAGATTCCTGGCTCTTGCTGGCATAGATATGTGTGTGTGTGTATTAAAATATTTATATTATCGATTATTTAAAACCTGTGAAAAGGTATAAACTACCATACTATTAAGTACCTAAGTGTTTTAGCATACTACATAAGAAATAAATTGTTTCTAACATGGTTGTGACCCCTTCTTCCTCCTCAGAGGTAGCAGCTATCCTGAATTTGATGTTTATCAGTCTCATGCATTTCTTTACAGCTTTATTATGTTTGAATAGTAAGGGTGATTTTCAAAGTATTTAACAAACTAGAGTGTGTGGATATGGCCACTCATAATGGATGCTGGCTACAGATCCAGCCATGCCAAGGTGCACTGGCTGAATATTAGGCCCATCATGGACCCCCATAAGCAATGTTTTCAATACCATACATAGTACCATTTTGTATGCATTCTTCTACAAATTGCTCTTTTTCTTTCAACTTTATATTTGTGAGCTGCATTTATATTGATATGGGTAGCTGATTTATTCATTTTCAGTGTTTAATACCCTAATGTATGAATATGTCACAGTTTATCCATTTTTGGATAGTTAGGTTTTTTTTTTTTTTAATGCCCTCTTACCTGTTCAGGTGTTTTGCTTCTTTTCCTGTTAGGTTGTTTATCTTTTCCTTATTGATTTGTGTATTACTTTTGAATTTTTTTGGTAAACTGCTATTTAATAAACACATTCTTTAACATTTGTACTTAAGTCACATAAAACCTATCATGGCTTTGTCTTTCCAATATTATTTCCAACTATTACACATAGTTGTCCATATTTTAAAAGGATCTTTCAGTATTCCCTAATCAGGTTCACGTCAAGTACAGCAAGGACATTGCCTGTGACTACAGACATGGATATGTCCCATTATTTAGAGTAGATTTGACATAGTCTTAAGACTGATTGTGAAGATGGACTTAATTTCCCCATATTTCCATGGTCATGCTGGCGAAAGGGTTGACCTTATTGTAACTCTAAAGCATGGGAGGAAAGTCTTTATGGAAAATTATCAAGTTCTTTTTTTTTTTTT
>SJYQ01096507.1:0-11951 GCA_006410935.1 Redunca redunca
TAGTCAGATGCTATTAAGGGACTCCAACATCAGAATCATTGTGGGGTGGGGGGGGGGAGTCTTAGAAATTAATGCATATCCCTGGGCCCAAGCCAAGACCCACTGAACCAAAGTTGAGGGTGGCAAGAATATGCTTTTAATGGGCTCATCAGGTGAGGCTGAGGCCCAACTGATGGGTGATGTAAGAGAATGGTGACCCACGGCTCTTCTCCTTAGAAATCAGGGGGGGAAAAAAGAGAGAGAGAGCCTCAGCAGCAGAGAATAGAGGCTGAAGGTGGGAAAGGAAGTAGTGAAAAGCCATCAAGCGCTGGACCTAGATACTCAGCCCTGAGCTGCCTGCTAGCTACATGACAGGCAGAATGCTTCACTTCAGTTTTCTCATTCAAGAGTGTGACCAATTATAGCCACTTCATGTGTGGTTTTTCAAAGATTCAATGAGATGAGTGTCAAGCAGCCACCATGCAGAGGATACTCAATAAACAGTGGCTATACACAAAGTGACTGTGATGAAAAACCCTTCAAGTTAGAGAGAAAATAGGATCTTTGAAAAGGCCAACAAAGTTGATAAGCTGTTAGTAAACTGACCAGGAAAAAAAGAGAGAAGACAAAATTACTTGAATCAGAAATGAAAGCGGGGATATTACTACTGATCTTACAGAAATAAAAAGAATTATGAAGGAATACTATGAACAATTGTATGCCAATAAATTAGGTAAGTAAGATGAAATGGACAAACTCCTTGAAAGACATATACTATCAAAACCGACTCAAGAAGAAATGGAAAATCTGAATAATTAATAAAGTTATCCGTTAAACTGAACTAGCAATACTGCATACAGAGAAAATCTCAGGCCCAGATGACTTCACATGTGAATTCTATCAAACATTTAAAGAATAATCGATATCAACTCTTCACAAACACTTCCAAAAAGTGGAAGAGGAGCAAACACCTGTTAACTCGTTGTATGAGATCAGTATTACCTTGATATCAAAACTAGACAAAGATAATACAAGAAAAAGAAAACTAAAGATCAATATTTCTTATGAGTAAAGAGGCACAAACTCTCAACAAAATACTAGAAACCAAACCCAGCAACATATAATAGTAAGAATTACACATCCTGACCAAATGGGATATATCCTGGGAATGCAAGGGTGTTTTAACATCTGAAAACCAATTACTGTAATACACCATATCAATAGAATTTAAAAAAAAAAAAAAAGCAAACAATCATCTCAACAGATGTAAAAAAAAATTGACAAAATCCTGATTTAAAAAACACTCAACAACAAACTATAAATTGAAGGAAATGTCCTCAATGTGATAAAGGGCATCTATGAAATCCCCACAGCTTACATCCTGCTTAATGGTTAAAGACTGGATGCTTTCCCCTAAGATCAGGAACATGATAAGGATTTCTCTTCTTGCCACTTCTAGTTCTAGCCAGGACAATTAGGCAAAAAAAAGAAAAAAAAGGGAAGAAAATTTGGGAAAAAAAAGAAGTAAAACTATCTCTATTCACAGATGACATGAACCTGTATACAGAAAATCCTAAAGAATTCAATTTTAAAATTACTGGAATTAATAAATGAGTTCATGAAGATTAGGGCAAATCTTCAATATACAAAAATCAATTGTATTTCTATACACTGACAATGAACAAACTGAAAATAAAATTAAGAAAACAATTTCATTTATAAGAATATTAAAAAGAATAAAATATTTAGAAGTAAATTTAGCTCCCCAAAAGTGTAAAACTTCTACTCCGAAAACTACAAAACAGTATGGAAAGAATTTAAAGAAGATATAAATAAATGGAAAGATATCCCATGCTCACAGATCAGAAGACTTAACACTGTTAAGATGGCAATACTCCCTAAATTGATCTACAGATTTAATTTAGTCCCTATTAGAATACCAGCTGGCTGCTTTGTAGAAAATAATAGGTTGATCCTAACATTCAAATGGAAACTCAAGGGAACCAAAACAGCCAAAACAATCTTGAAAAAGAAGAACGAAACTGGAAGACTCACACTTTCCAATTTAAAAACTTACTACAAAACAGTAGTAATCAAAACAGCATGGTACTGGTGTTAGGGACAGACAAACCCTATTCCATTCTCAATGGAATACAATTAAGACTCCAGAAATAAAACCTCAACATCTATGGTCAACTGACTTTTGACAAGGTTGCCAAGATCATTCAGTAAGGAAAGAGTAGTCTTTTCAACAGATGGTTCTGGAATAACTGGATTTGTTGCTGTTGTTGTTGTTGAGTCACTAAGTCGTGTCCAGCTGTTTTTGTGACCCCATGGACTGTAGCCCACCAGGCTCTTCTGTCTATGGGATTTCACTGGCACATGCAAAAGAATGAAACTGGACCCTTCCTTCATACCATAAATACTAACTCAAAATGGATGAAAAATGTAATGGTAACAACCAAAACTATAAAACTCAGAAGAAAACATAGGGGTAAATATCACTTTGGATTTGACTTTAGCTATGATACCAAAATCACAGACAAAGAAACAAACCAACAAAAAGAGATAAATTGGACTAAATCAAAGTTTAAAACGAGTGTGCTACAAAGTAAAAAGACAACCTGAAGGATGGGGAAAAAATATCTCAAATCACATATCTGATAAGGAACTTGTATCCTGAACATACAAAGAACTCTTATAACTCAACAATAAAGAGGCAAATAATTTAATTTTTTAAATGGGCAAAGAATCTGAAAAGACATTTCTCAAAAAAAGATATATTCATGACCAATAGGCACATGAAAAAATACTCAACATCATTCATCATCAGGGAAATCAAATCAAAACCACAATGAGATATCACTTCATATCTACTAGGATGGCTATAATCAAAAAGTCAAATAAGTATTCACAAGGACGTAGAGAAATCGGAATCTTCATGCACTGTTGTTGCAAATATAAAATGGTGCAGCTGTGTTGTAAGCTGAGTTGTGTACCCACCCGCAAAAGAGGTATGTTGAAGTCCTAATTCCTCATCCCTCAGATGTGACCTTATTTGGAAGCAGAGTCTTTAATGAGGTCATCAAGTTAAAATGTGATCATTATGGTGGGTCTTAATCCCATATGACTGGTGTCCTTGTAAAACTTGGACACAGAGGCAGACATACACAGAGAAAAGATGATAAGAAGACACACGGAGAAAATACCATGTGAAGATAAAGATCAAAGTGAAGTATCTATAACCCAAGCAACATCAAAGATTGCCAGCAACCCACCCAAAGACACAAGGAAGGCTTCTCCCTACAGTTTTCAGAGGCATATGGTCCAAATTTGGACTTTTAAGCCTCCAGAACTGTGAAATAAGAAATTTCTGTTGTTTTAAGTCAGTTTGTGATACTTTCCTACAGCAGACCTAGAAAACAATATTAGCTGCTTTGGAAAACAGCCTGACAGTTCATCAAAAAGTTAAATGTAGAGTTAAAACAGAACCCCATAATTTCACTCATAGGTAGAGGTAACTAGATAGATAGAGCCAAGAGAAGTGAAAACATACGTCCAGTGACAACCTGGAGGGATGGGATGGGGAGGGAAGTGGAAGGAGGCTTCAGAATAGGGGGACACATGTATACCTAGGGCCGACTCATGTTAATGTATGGCAAAAGCCATCATAATATTCTAATTATCCTCCAATTAAAATAAATAATTTTTTAAAGAAAACATATATCCCCATGAAAACTTGTTCATGAATATTCATGTCAGCATTATTCGCAATAACCAAAAGGTGGAAACAATCCAAAAGTCCATCAACTGATAAAAGGATAAACAAAATGTGGTATACTCATACAATGCAATATTATTAGGCCATAAAAAGGTTGTACCTTGAAAACACTATGTCAAATGAAAGAAGCTAGCCCTAAAGAACATACATTCTACTATTCCATTTATATGACATCTCCAGAAAAGAGAAATAACGTGGAGATAAAAAGCAGATACGTGGTTGCTTAGGACTGGGGCCATAGTGTGGGAAGGAGAGGGATTGAGGGACAGTTAAAATGTATGGGGTCTCTCAAATGCTGGAGAGGGTATGGAGGAGAAGGAAGTCTCCTACACTATGGGTGGGACTATAAGTTGGTACAGCCACTACGGAGAACAGTATGGAGGTTCCTCACAAAGTTAAAAAGAGTTGCCATATATGATTCAGCAATCCCACTGTATACTCAAACTCTAATTCAAAAAGTTTCATGCACGCCTGTGTTAACAACGGCATGAATTACAATAGTCAAGACATGGAAACAACCTAAATGGCCATCAACATATGAATGGGCAAAGAAGATGTGTTGTATGCATAGACACACACACACACACACAATGGAATACTACTCAGCCATACAAAGAATGAAGTGATGCTATTTGCAGCAACAAGGATGGGCCTAGAAACTACCATACCACATGAAATGTCAGACAGAAAGAAAATAGACAACATCACAAATGTAGACTCTAAAATGTGATACAGATGAACTTATCTGTGCAACAGAAACAGACTCGTGGACACAGAGAACAAACAGACCTGTGGCTGCCAAGTGGGAGAGGGAGCTTGGGAGGGGTGGGCTGGGAGCTTTGATCAGCAGATGCAAACTGTTATATATAGAACAGGCTTTCCTGGCGGCTCAGCTGGTGAAGAGTCCACCTGCAATGCACAAGACCCTAGTTCGATTCCTGGGTCTGGAAGATCCCGTGGAGAAGGGATACACTACCCACTCCAATATTCACGGACTTCCCTGATGGCTCAGATGGTAAAGAATTCACCTGCAAAGCAGGAGACCTGGGTTCAATTCCCTTGGTTAGAAAGATCCCCGGAGGAGGCCATGGCAACCCACTCCAGTATTCTTGCCTAGAGAATCCTATGGACAGAGGAGCCTGGTGGGCTGCAGTCCATGGGGTCGCAGAGAGTTGGAGAGGACTGAGAGACTACGCACACACAATCACATATGTAGACTAGACAAACAACAAGGTCTTACTGCATGGCATAGGGAACAATACACAGTATCTTGTGATAGACCATAACGGAAAAGAAAATGAAAAAGGATGTGTATAAATGCATAAGTGAGTCACTTTGCTGTGCAGCAGAAATCAACACAACATTGTAAATCAACTATACTTCAGCAAAATAAAAAAAATTTAATGTATGAAGTTTCTTTTCAAGATGATATATCGACTGTGGTGATGGCTGCACAACATTGAATACACAAAACACTACTGAGTTATACATTCTAAAAGGATGAATTGTATTGCATGTGAATTACACCTCAAAAAAGTTGCTATTAAAAAAAAAAAGACGACTAGGAGAGGTCCTTGACTGCTGAAAGCGCTATTATACACTTGGCACTGTGCTGGGTGCTGACCAAGATAGCAAGGCCAGAGATGGGTCTTCAAAAGCTGCAGACCAGCGATTCTCAAGACTGGCTGCAAAGTGGACTCAGCTGGGAAACTTTTAAATCAACTTTACTGACATAATTTATATACAATAAAGGCATCCCTTTTAAGAACATAGCTCAGTGAATTTGACAAATATATACTCTGGGTAACCACGACCACCACAATCAAGATAAAGGACATCTATATACTGTCCAAAAAAAAGTTCCCTCACATGCTTTTGGGAACAATCTTCCCACTACCCCCCAGATCCAGAAAAGTACTACTCTGCTTTTCGTCATGAGAGTTTTGCCTTGTCAAGAATTTCATAAAAATGGAACCATTTGTTCCATTTGTGTCTGGCTTCTTTCACTAAGCCCAGTGTTTTTGAGATTCATCAGCGATGCTGTGAGTAACAAGAGTTCATTCATTTTTATTACCGAGTAGTATTCCATGGGAACTTTATGTCACAATTTGTCCATTCGGCTGTTGTTGACTAATTGAGTTTTTCCACTTTGGGGCTATTATGAATAAAGCTGCTAAGAATTTACGTGCAAGGGACATGTTTTCATTTCTCTTGGGTAAATATCTTGGAGTGGAATTGCTGGGTTATAAGGCAAATGCATGTTTAACTTTTTAGGGAATGGTCAACAGCTTTCCAGAATGGTTGCACCGTTTTACACTCCCAACTCTGGTGGCTACTTTCAAAAATCCCAATGCCTGGATCACGCCCCAAACCAATTAAATCAGATTCCCTGGGGAGGAGGACCCAGGTAGCACTGTCTTTAAAGCACCCCAGTGATTCTAAAGTACAGACAAGATCTGGAACCATGACTACAGGTCTTGGTGCCCTGAGGCAAGCAAGCAAGCAAAAGACAAATTATATTCGCTGACATCTGTTTCCTCATTCTTCCTTGACAGTGGAGAGGGAAAAGAGAAAAGCCAAACACACATCAGCATCTAGTCTTGCCTGACACCAGCACCCTCAGCAACCTTGGTTGGTCCCTCAAATTCTCCCCACCTTTTTTTTCTGCCCCTGCAGTAGAAGCCTAGAGTTCTAATCCCTGGACCACCAGGGAATTCACTCTCTGCTTCCCAAGTGGCACATTGGTAAAGAATTCACCTGCTAATGCAGGAGATGGGGTTTGATCCCAGGGCCAGGAAGATCCCCTGGAGAAGGAAATGGCAACCCACTCCAGTATTCTTGCCTGGGAAATCTTATGGACAGAGAAGCCCGGGAAGCGGGGCTACCTACAGTCCATGGGGTTGCAAAGAGTCAGACACGATTTAGCTACAAAACAACAACAGAGTTAGAAGACAGCAAGAAGAATACAAAATAAATATTAGCAACATTTTGACCACTTATTTTGAGCTTGGCATTTTAGTTGGGGTATCACAGAGGCCTACAAGACAGGTCCCATTATAATCCATGTTACAGATGAGGAAACTGGAGCTCAGAGAGGTTAAAACCCTTGACAGGGTCACACAGCCAGTTGTTAATGTAAAAGACATTTAAACTCAACAGACTGTCTCCAAGCCCAAAACACTCACTGCACTCAGCAATAGATGGGTCTTAGAGCCATGAACTCCTCCTGCTACCCTGCTATCTCAGTAGCAGGAAAACACAGCAAGTCTCCAACAACTGCGCATGGAGGCTGCAGGTGTGTTTATGAGAGAGCAGGAAAGGTGCTATGTAATGTGATTGAATAATGTGACTGAAAGATGAGGGTTAATTATAGGATTTCCTTTCCTTTCAAGCTTAAAGGATGGGATTTAAACCCCTCTGGTACAGGGGAGGGGACCAAGTCATTGCTGCAGCCTCCTCCATTCACGCCCCTGGTGCAGAGGGAAACGAAGAGCCAGGGCCGGGGAGAGGGTGTTATTGTTGTTGCTGATTAGTTGCTCAGTTGTGTCCAACTCCGTGCGACACCATGAGCTGCCGCCCGCCAGACTCCTGTTTGTGGGATTTCCCAGGCAAGAATACTAGAATGGGTTGCCATTTCCTTCTCCAGGGAATCTTCCCAACCCAGGAATCAAACCAGGGTCTCCTGCACTGGGAGGCGGATTCTTTACCACTGAGCCACCAAGGAACCCCAAGGGTGAAGTGAAGTGGCTCAGTCGTGTCCAACTCTTTGCGACCCCATGGACTGTAGCCTATCAGGCTCCTCCGTCCATGGGATTTCCAGGCAAGAGTACTGGAGTGGGTTGCCATTTCCTTCTCCAGGGATCTTCCTGACCCAGGGATCAAACCCAGGTCTCCCGCATTGTAGGCAGACGCTTTTACCATCTGAGCCACCAGGGAAGCTCAAGGGTAGGAGAAGGTAAAGGAAGTGAGGTGGGAAGGGACTGCCTGGAGGCTGAGGTGTGGGTCCCAGCAATTTGCCGGCTCTGCAAGTACCTGGCTCTTTGAACTCTTATCAGAATGAACAACCAGCATTTTGCTGGAAGGAGCCACCCTTGTCTGCTAGAACTGCTATTTCAAAACAAGGGGGCAAATCAGGAGTAAAAAGAAGCTTTCTCAAACACTGTATCCGGATCAGGGGAACCTGGGTGTGGGCTGCACAGGAACTCTGTGTTATCTTTGCAACTTTTCTGTAAATCTCCAACCAGCCTGGCAGGAAGGGGAGGGTGGGACGAACTGGGAGAGTATGTATGTCAATACATACACTACCGTGTGTAAAACAGATAGCTAGTGGGAAGCTGCTGTATAGCACAAGGAGCTCAGCTGGCCGCTCTGTGATGACCTAGAAGAGTGAGGCAGATGGGAGAGGCTCAAGTGGGAGCGGATATACATATACATATAGCTGTTATACAGCAGAAACTAACACAACATTGTATATTGTACATTAATATTTTAAAAATAAATTTTTAAAAGAGAAACTATGTTAAAATGACAAATAAAAATAAAACCAACCAAAAATGTAAAATCTCCTTTAAAATATTAAATAAATACATAAATGAACAAATGTATCTGGAGACTGTGGAACCCTATAGCAGGCGAGTGAGGAGAAAAGCAAAACAGAAGAAAATCTACTGTGTATATACACACTGTGCATGTGCTCAAATAAAAGTGGAAGACAAATCCTGGGCCATTCATTTTAAATCCTCAACTGAGAGAAACAATGGGGAAAGATGAGGACCCCTATGAGACTTAAGGGTGGGGACTAAGGGAAACTCACAGTTTGCTCCCTTGGAGAAATTTATGCGGCGGGGAGGGGGGCGCGCAGGGAGTCTGGGGGTCTAGGCAGGTCTAGGGAATTTGTTCGATCCCTGGTCTGGAAACTAAGATTCCACATGCCACAGAGCAACTAACCCCAGGCTGAAACTAAGACCCCCAACTAAGATGCTGCAAAGCCAAAAACAAATATTCTTTTTTAATGGAACTAACTTTTTTAAAAAAGAGATTTGGAGGGGCAGCTAGAGAGTGGGGTTTCCAGGAGCCACGATGAAATGCCAGTGCCTGAATCAGCCCCTTCTCTCTATTTGTCACCATTTCTCTGGCTCGCTCTCAACTCACTTCCCTTCTCACCTGCTTCCCACCCATTTTTCCCAGGGCAGTACCAGAAAGCTACTGGCATCAAGGTGCCCTTAGCCAAGACCCTCCCTGAGCCTCAACAACAGATCTATAAAATGGGGCTCCCATGAGCCCTGCCCACCTCTTAGGACTGAGAGGGTGAAGGAAATTTTTTGTATATTACAAAGTTCAGTGTAGATACAGGTGATTAAATGTTCATAGTAGGTCTGTTCATTATAGCTCCAAGTTGAAGATAACCCAAAAGGTAATACACAATGGAATGGATAAATAAATTGTGGTTTATTCACCTACTGGAATACAACATAGCAATAAAAAAAGAATGAACCACCGCAACTCACTAGAACACAGATGAGCCTCCCGGACATAATGCTGAGTGAAATAAGCCAGACACAAAAGTAAACATACTGCATAATTCAATTTATATGGAGTTCATAAACAGGCAAAACTAATCTCTGATGTTATAAGTAAGACTAGCAATTACCTTTGGGGGATACTGATTGGAGGGGGGCATAAGGACTGCTTCTGGGATGCTAGAAATGTTCTAGCTCTTGATCTGGTTCATAAACATGTACAAATTTATCAGTTGATGATATGTGAGTTGTATCCCAACTAGAAAATGTAAATGACTAGATTTATTATTTGGAGCATCTTTTCTCTCTCTGTGTGTGTGTTCTAATGGCTGCACCATACAGCTTGCAGGATCTTAGTTCCCAATCAGACATCAAACCTGGGTCTATGCAGTGAAAACACCAAGTCCTAACCACTGGACCACCAGGGAATTCTTTATTTGGAGCATCTTTGGGTCAAGTGGTAGGAGAGCATTTTGAAGGGGTTTTTAAATGGTTTTTCTGCTCCTTCTTTTCTGCTTTCATCCACCCCCTCAGCCTCTCCCTACATAGGAACTTCTTGTTTCTCAACATTCCTTTATTCCACTCCTTTATTTCTTCATGGAACCTCTACTACCAGACAGGCACTATTCTAGAAGTTGAGGGCGCAACATATCTCTCAACAGTTCTAAGTGCAGTAAACAGCTCAGTTTACATCAGAGCACTAGGGCCCCTCTACCAGCATTTCCTCTCAAGCAGCTCCAGTTTGCAAAGAACGAGGCACAGAATATGCGGGCTTTTTTCTATTTTTGCCTATGGTTCCAAGAAAGGAGAAGATGCCTACTATGTGCCAATGGGCACTTAATCCTCTATAACCCAGCTGACACAGCTGGAAGGCAGCAGAGGTAGAGTTTAAATCCAGGTAAGTCTATGTCTTGCCCTTCCCACCACTCTTGAGATCTTCCAAAAGCCAGATCGGTTTTGCTCTCTTCCTGGAAATCTGTGGAAGTCAGCCCCAAATGGTCTCAATGACTCTTGTCTCCAAGGCCCTTCCCACACTCAATGGGGCTAAAGTGGTAGTTGCTCAGTTGTATCCGACTCTTTGTGATCCCAAGGACTGTAGCCCACCAGGCTCCTCTGTCCGTGGAATTCCCCAGGCAAGCATACTGGAGTGGTTAGCCATTCCCTTTTCTAGGGGATCTTCTCGACCCAGGGATCAAACCCTGGTCTTCTGCATTGCAATTGGATTCTTTACCGTCTGAGCCACCAGGGAAGTTCCTCTCAATGCGACTGACTTGCATTAACTAACAGCATATCGCAGAAACGGTGTTCGTCTTCCAAGGCTAGGATACAAAAGACTCAGCGCTTCCACCTTGCACTCTTGATTCACCCACTCTGAGGCAGCTACTGCCATGTTGTGAGGTTACTCAAGCAGTCCTACGGAGATGTCTGTGTGGCAAAAAACTGAGACCTCCTGCCAAAAGCCAGCCCCAACTTGTTAGCCACAAGAGTAAACCATCCTGGAACAAATCCAATCCATCAGGCCTTCAGACAACTATAGCGCCAGCTGACATCTTGACTGCCACCCCAGGAGAGACCACAGGCTAGGACCAAATCCCAGCGAGCCACCTCCAAATTTCTGACTCATAGAAACTGTGTGTTGGCTGCTTTAAGCTACTAAATTTGAGGGTAACTTGTTACATTGTATTGTGACTATAAATAACAGGGCACCTCTCAGAGTCCTGGGTTCATGCTGCAGCAACAGCCTGGGCAAAAGACTGTTTAGGCATCCAGAGCCAGCCACTTACTAGAGGGGTGGCCAGACTGAGCTGAATTTGAGAGGCCAGAGGAGGATCGACGTCAGCAAGAATTCCCCAGTGCGTGGGAAAGGAACTGTGAAACAAGAGACCCAACAAAGCAGACATCCCGGCACCCTCTTCGCTGGAAGTTTCTCATACACTTCATCTATCTCAGTAAATGGAACCACGTGTACCCGGTGACTCCAGCCAAAAACCTGGGAGTCATCCCATTCTGTCTCTCACACCCAACATCCCCTCTACCAGCCAGGTTCTGGGCTCTGGCCCACCATGAATCCCAGGTCTGGTCCCTTCTCACCGTATTTCCCGCAAGCACCAGGGACTACACCACCAGCCACTCTCATGCAGGGAACGTCAGCCGCCTCTTGCCCATCTCCCTGTTCCTGCCCTTTTGCCTGCTCAAGATGAGAATGGTCTTCTCCAAGTGAAGTGCGGCTTATGTCTTTGCTGCTCACAACCCTCCAGCACTCTCTCCTCTCCAGCGCTCTCTATACTCTACGGAGCCCTCTTTGAAGTGTGACAAGCTCAGCTCACCTCTGGAACTTTGTACTGGCTCTTTCCATCTCTCAAATCATCATGTAGCATCATTTGGGTCTCACCTCACACAACACTTCCTTGGAGGAGTTTCCCTGAGCCACTCAGCCTGATCATCCTCTAACCTCCACTCTAGCTCATTTCCTTCATAATTTGGTTGCATCTATCTCCCATGTTCGAATGTCAGTCCCATGAGAGCAAAGGCTTTCTTGGTCTTGTTCACTTACAACAATATCTGGCACATGGAAGGAGCTCAAAAAACACTGATTTAATGAATCCTGTCTAGAGACAGGGGGATGGATGAGATGACCTCCAAGTTGATCTGGTTATAAAAGCTGGAGTACA
>SJYQ01096508.1:0-64802 GCA_006410935.1 Redunca redunca
TACTCATTTCTAATAAGTTGTATTTTTGTAATTTAAAATTTTCTTCCCATCAAATACTTTTTTTACTCTTTTTGTAATCACAGACTTAAAATTGTACATATGGTAGTTCTAAAAAGAGTCTTATCTACTATGCAGTGTAAATCCTTCATTTTTTGGTGTGTTGAGACACTGAAGAGACTTGCCTAAGAGTGGAATTTTTGTAAATATTAAAATACATGTGAGCAAACAGTAATATTGTATTTCTATAATGATATGTATGAAATGCTTTGAACACTGTAAAAGTAAAACACAAATGTAATGTATTGTGGTTACTGCTCTGGTGATAATATGTGCAGTTAGTTTTCTTATGATTATATTAAAAACATTTACTATTTAAAGTCGGAAAAATATGCAGATGCTTGTGACATGGTCTGTTCTCTTATTTCTTCTGTTCAGATTTTACTGTGTCTCCTTGAAGTACATGGTACTAGAATAGATACTTTGTGGCTTACCAGTGAAATTTCTCTTTCCTTGTGGTAGTCCAGTCCAGATTGTCACCTTATACAATTACACAAAATATTGAGAATGATACTTCTATATTGCAAGACTTCTGTTGGCAGTTTTCTTTGGGGAAAAAAATGGTGAGTGAATGAATGTTCAGTATTGTTCCTCAATGTAATCAAAGTAACTAATGGTAATGTTAACACATTTTGGTGTAGTTTATAATTAGAAAAGTGTTTCACCTACACTATCTTTTGTGAGGAGATTCTCATTGGACAGATGAGTAACTTGAGGCTCAGAGGAGTGCATGACTATTCATTGTCCCTGCTTAGAAGAGACTGAACTAGAACTTGAACTTTGACTCTAAATGCATGCTGTTTCCCTGCCCTACATAAATCACAGTATGAACGTGTTCAAGTTTCATGGGGTATACATTTTGTTTTTAAAAATAAACTCTAAATATTGGAAAATTAATGATAGGTTTACCTTGTCCAGCCAGTCCAATTATTTTCTTTGGAAATCTGACTCACTTTTGCTACTCTTAAAATGCTTAGCAAGAGATGAAGGTTTATTTTGAATAAAAGGTATATTCTTAGCATGGCTACCAGTGAGTGCTGCCTAGAATTATTTGAGTGTTTGAATGTTTAAAAGAGTAGTAATTATAGTCTTTAGAAGTATATTGAACTATGTAAGCTAAAAATTTGTGCTGTGTAATATATACAACCTAACGTAGTGAAAAGTCTTGGTACTTTCTTAGGGCTGAGTAGTTTTAGTTTGGATTCTGCTTCTTAACCGTGACTCGGCTTGATATCTCTGAGCCTGATTCCTTTATCTGGAAAAAGGGTAAAATGATACTTGCTGTCTTTATAGAATTGTTGTGAGACCTGAATATGATGATTTATCTTGAGGACAGTAATAAAAAAAAAAACAACTAATGCTTATGTAGTGTGTACCATGTAATAGGCACTGTTTTAAGTATTTTATGTATAGTCATTGAATTCTCATAACAGTCCTGTGAAGTATGAGAATTATCACTATAGATGAGGAAACTGAAGCACAGAGAGTTTAGTAACTTCCTCGAAGTCACATCAGAGTGGTAGAATCATAGTTTAGTACCAGACAGTTCCAGAGTTGGTAATAAGTATGAAAGAGAATATGTATGAGAGCTCTTTGACATTTGTAAAGGGCTATGCTAATGTTAAGTATAATTACTTTAAAAATATTTTAAAAGAGAGATGTTTTCCTCATCTTCATTGTATAGCCTGAGGGAAAAAGGCAAAAACAAGCAAGAAAAAGCAACCAGCCTAATCTGGTAAATAGTGAATAGTATTCAAAATTAATGGAGGATAAATCACTGAATGATGCCAGTACATTAGATTTTTAATGTAACTGTTCCAGGCTAGGAAGAGAAAGAGACACTGAATGATCTTATTTTCCTACAAAATGTTTCAGTGACTGCAGAACAAACAAAACACCTATGTCAACTTCACTTATATTACTGAAGTTTTTGCAGAAAACTTGTATCTCATGTTGATGGGGTTGTGACCAATTAATTGTAATAATTTGTTTTTCTCTGATTTGGAAAAGGAAAAATGTCCGTCTAGATAACTTGAAGAATGGATGCGTGACTTCAGAGTTTTAATAATGAATTATATTTGCATGATGGAATGAGAAAATTACATGCAAGGTCATTTATCAGTGCGTGAATTCCCCATGTATTTTCTGTATTTGTTTGGGTAAAAGTGTCGAGCAAGCATTTACAGAATAGATCAACTCTCCTCTTTGCAGTGTTTCTGCCCTGATACTTCAATTTGGATGGAACTGTTTGTTTCTAAAAGGAAATCCAATATCTGTGTAGTGTGCTTTGAGCTCTCATAATCATATTAGCTTTCTAATAATCTTTCTCAGCTAAACTGATCTATACATTACTTTTCCTCTCTAGGCTTTGTATGAAACCATGTGAGTTTTAATTTCTACTCTCATCAGAGTTTGAATCAGGATTTTTGAAGGGATTCTGAGAAACTCTTTAAAAAGGAGTTGTTGAGGGTGTTGGAACTCATGGTCCCTCCTGCTCTCCAGTTCTTACCCCATCCCCCATAGGCACTTTCATTTTGGCTAGAATACTTTTGCTTTCACCTATTTATTTATATTTCCAGGTAAGATCTTTGAAGAAACTGTACTCTGTAGAAAAAAAGATGTATGTAAACTATTTTCTATGCAACCTGGTTTTTCATACTTTTCTCTTGCATTACCAAATAACATGTCCTACCTTTCAGTTAGGAAAATGTAGTTGATAGACCTGAAACTAAAATAATAAAAATTAAACTATAACCAAGGTTGCATGTACCTGAGAACCTAGAGATTTTCCAGATGTCAACTTGCACCAGCTGTCTCAGAGCTCAAATCCCCTTTGTTTCTCTGAAGAGGAATATAGTCTCATCTTTGTTAATCAGATGCCATGATGATAAGATCACTGTGCCACCTCTTTTAAACTATGGGTTGGTTAAGTAAAAAAAAAAATTCAGGCTTCTGGTTTACCATTTAAAAAATAATTACTATAATTTGTAATTAATTTGTTTGGGGAGTTGTTTTTCTATTTTGGAGATCCTACAAATATTCTGACAATAGGTCTTTTGTATCCCAAGTGCTTTGTACACACTGCAGGCCTTTTATTTATTTTTAATAAAACTTTCAACAGAATGATGAATAGAGCATGAACAGTGCTTATGTACTGTAGTCTATTGTGTAAGTATTGACAGCAAAATTTGCATTTCTAGAAAAGCCTGTTCACAGTCAGAATGTAGAGTACATTCTTTAATGTTCTTGGACAAACATGCTATGTATGTGCTCAGGACATTACTTACAGGAGAATACTTTTTTGAAAAGAACCTTTTCTTCCCATGGGATACTGAAGAAAAATTAAATTGGTGGTAGGAGTGAAGCCGTTTATATAAGGCAAGTGATTTAAATCTTATTGTAATGATTGTGGTCAGTACTGATTGGAAATAAAAGAAATGCAAGCTTTCTCAGATTCGTGGGAGGCAGCATGTGAAAAGATAGGTGAATTGTTTCCTGTCACTTGAGTTAGGAGTGTACAGTGTGGGCATATTTATCTGCACCCCTAATTTTCACAAACACTTTCTCACTTTTGCTATAATAGAAATATTTTTTTACTGGATTTTGAATTATTAAATCAGGAGAACTAAGAGGAGTATAAATCTATTTTTGGCATCTTCTGATGCTTGAGTTTTATTTTTCTGTTTGTTATTGTGAAATACCACTAAGTGTTGGTATGTTTGACAATAAAGTGATGCTAATTAATTCCATTATGAGCCCAGCAGACAGCAGAGTCAAGAGGGTTGGTACATTGCTGATAGTTACACTGAAAAATGCTGGTGATGGAATTGGTTTTATTTGGGCCAGTCTTCTGTTTGAATCTGTCAGAAGTTACACAGGATACATGTATGCATGTGTGTAACATGTACATATTTATATATATTTAAAATTTTTCCCCCTGATGTTTGTGCTTAGAATTAAGTGGTTTGTCCATTAACTAAAACTTTTATTTTAAGCTTAAAAGTTTATACATTTAGTTATCTTAGTCAAATGAGGACATTTTACAGTGCACATCTGAGTGAAAAGTACTTTTAGTGCCAAGGACTTTGCTTCATTTTAATTTAATTAGTGGGTTACTTGAAAGGAGACCTTTATTTTTTATTTTATCTGATTTTCCCTTCTGACCAGGGTACTTTTGTATTTTCACAATACTACTGGTTTAACACTTTCTACCTGTTAAGAGTTTAGCACTAATTACTTTCTACAGGTCATGTGTTCTTTATCCTTATTATGGTCTTAATAAGGTATCATTACCTTATTTTATAAGGAAAGACGTTAGACTAAGTAACTTGCCTGAATTATTATCTGCTAAGTGGTGAAACCAAGTCTTTGTGACGCTGCCGCTCATGTTTTCAGCCCCTGAGTACTTCTGAGCCTGCATCTGTGCTCTGAGCTTTGTATTCTCTGCTGTGTTTCTGCTGCATCCATTATATCCCTTCATTTCCACTCTGTTCTCTTACAAAATACTTAGATATCCAGCATCTTTGTTGTATTCTTAAGTCCCATGAAGAAAATGAATCTGTTTTCAACACTATCCCTAGTCCCTGATCCACGGGTGATGTCAGTAACTGTCAGAGGGGAGGGTATGAAACAGGCAACTTTAGGACGTTCCTGCCCCGCAAAAGGAGAGGGAGGGAGTGAAGACCAGAGGGGAGATGGCTGAGTCCTTTAGTGAAGGTGGAGATCCCAAGTCTCCATCCTAGCAAGGAAACTGAAGGGTACTTTGAGGCATGGGGATTGGAATGTGGTAAGTGACCCCTGCTAGCAACTGAACAGGAACAAGTATCTGGAGACAGATTTTTCTGCTTTTGCAGCATTATCAGGGATGCTGTAAGTTCAGTACTATGAGGTAGGAAATACTTCTGTGTAGGTACTCAAATTCATTTGTTTAGACATGACTGTCCTAAGTAGCAAGTTTTTAGCCTGATTAATTCTCAAGAATAATTATAACTTTCAGGACTAAGTATAACTTAAAATCTGATTGAAACAAAGAGTTGAAAGTCTTATTTAATGATAATATTTTGAAAAACATATAAAATGTAACTTCTGCCTGCCTACCAATAGTTAGTTTGTATAACTTTGTTCACCTAAATGCTACACGTTGAAATAGAAGAGCTTTGAGACCAAAAGGGTGGAACATTGCTGTTAGGAATAGTGTAGCAAGGGAAAAAGACATTCTGTTATAATAACAGCAGACCAGTAAATGTGTGGGAATGACTAAGAGTCAGATGATGGGATTTCTGTTTTGATCTTGTGGTGGAAAGAAAACTGTGTCACTCTGGCTGACATAGTGGCAGAACTACTGAAAAATAGTGTGACTAGAGCCGTCTTGTATTATGCTTCTCTTTGTTGTCGTTCAGTGGCTAAGTCCTGTCCAACTCTTTGCAACCCGGTTGACTGCAGCAAGCCAGGCTTCCTGTCCTTCACTATCTCCCGGAGTTTGCTCAAACTCATGTCCATTGAGTTCGTGATACTGTCTAACCATGTCATCTTCTGCTGCCCTCTTCTCCTTTTACCTTCAGTCTTTCCCAGCATCAGGGCCTTTTTCACTGAGTCAGCTCTTCGCATCATCTGGCCAAAGTATTGGAGTTTCAGGTTCAGCATAAGTCCTTCAGTGAATATTCAGGGTTGATTTCCTTTTGGATTGACTGGCTTGATCTCCTTGCAGTCCAGGGGACTCTCAGGAGTCTTCTTCAGCACCACAATTTGAAGACATCAGTTTTTCAGCACTCAGCTTCTTTATGGTCCAACTCTCACATCTGTACATGACTCCTGGAAAAACTATAGCTTTGATTAGATGGACCTTTGTTGGCAAAGTGATGCCTCTGCTTTTTGATACACTAACTAGGTTTTTCATAACTTTCCTTCCAGGGAGCAAGTGTCTCTTAATTTCATGGCTGCAGTCACTGTCTGCAGTGATTTTGGAGCTCAAGAAAATAGTCTGTCACTGCTTCCACTTTTTCCCCTTCTGCCATTTTTCTCTGCTGTGTTTCTGTTGCATCTTTTATACCCCTTTACTTCCACACTGGACTATTATGAAATGCTTAGATATCTAGCATCTCCCTTACACTCTTAAGTCATCACTCATCACTAAGATATGATGAGACTGGATTCCATGATCTCAGTTTTTCAACTGTTGAGTTTAAGCCAGATTTTTCACTCTCCTCTTTCAACCTTCATCAAGAGGCTTTTTAGTTCCTCTTCACTTTCTGCCATTAAAAGTATTGTCATCTGCAAGTTTGAGGTTGTTGATATTTCTCCCAGCAATCTTGATTCCAGCTTGTGATTCATCCAGCTGGCATTTCAATGTACTCTGCATAGAAATTAAATAAGCAGGATGATAATATACAGCCTTGATGTACTCCTTTCCCAATTTTGAACCAACCTGTCTTTCCATGTCCAGTTCTAACTGATGCTTCTTGACCTCCATACAGATTTCTCAGGAGGCAGGTAAGGTGGTCTGGTATTTAAGAATTTTCCATCTCTTTAAGAATTTCCACAGTTTCTTGTGATCCACACAGTCAAAGGCTTTAGTGTAATCTGTGAAGCAGATTATTTTTCTAGAATTCCCTTGCTTTCTTACCCCTCTTACTGTCTCTATACCTAAGTTCTATTCTTTCATGGATATGTATGTATGTATGTTCATTTGGTTATTTTGCGGAGCCAGACATTAACATTAAAATAATACTGACTTGATTCCTTTAAATTAGGAGTAAAGAGAATAGTATAGTTTAGGGTAGAATGAAAAGTGGGTTAAAGAGGGGAATTCTGTTGAAAGTGGTTTCCCATTTACGAGGGCCGTGCCTTTGCAAATTTGGATGAGCACATTTGTGAATGTGAATTGTTTGCATGTTCATGTAATCTTTAACTGCTCTTCCTAAGGGTAATATAATGAATCAGAATTTAGAGTGTAAGCATATAATGGCAATTTTATTCTGAAATTTTTTTAAGCCTCTTGAGAAAAGCAGTCTACATATGAATAAATATATAGAATAATTAGTATTATTAACAAGAGTATTCCACAGTGCTAGTTATATTTTAATCAGCTATAACAACTTTATTAATTTCTAAATGGTGTTTTATTTATGCTTTTTTTTTTTTTTGACATAGCACACTTATTTAAGTAAAGATTACTACTGTTGAGGGCAAAAATTGTTTTGCCTACCCTTGAGGTATTAGGATTGCTTTTGCTCCAAAGTACACTTGCTGCTGCTAAGTCGCTTCAGTCGTGTCCGACTCTGCAACCCCATAGATGGCAGCCCACCAGGCTCCCCTGGACCTCTCCATTATTTTGAACCGTGTTAATTACTTGCAGGTTATGCAGGGAAGGTTCTATTTATTTATGGCTTAGATATTTGAACCTCTTTGGTGTTTTTTTGTACCTCCATTAAAGGATTTATAGGAAAAGGATAATTATAATTTGATATTATTTCTTAATGATCCTGATTGAAGGTTTGGGCAGAAAAATGCCCATGCTAATTGAAGATGAATATAATTGTATGATGTTGGTGCTGTGTGGCAGCTTTCTTATAGGGAAAGTTTATGCAAAATAGCTAAGAAGTAATACTGACAGCAAAGTGTGTGAATCACATTTTCATACTGACAGCAGAGTCGTTGAATCATGTTTTCATATGGGACAATAGTTTATGTATGTGTATGTGTACATGTGCGTGTTAGGAAGGGATAGTCAGGGGCATTTTGACTATCAGGAGCTGAAAGGAATATTAAAAAATGATAAAGTCCAGCTTAGCACATTTTTCCAGTAGTTAGAACCATAGCTCTTTATTTGTAGTCTTAGAATTTTCTGTCTAAGATTGTATGCTCTGAGTCACAGGATCTCAGATTTGAACTTTTGAGACCATCTTGTACAGCAGCTCCACCCCTCCCGTCTTCCTTATGACTTGAATGTCATCACTGAATTGAGTTCATTGAATGTCATCGTTCACAAAGCCCTCACTTTCTCAACACTTCCTGCACCATTTTGGAGGTCACTCCAAAGAAGAGGCACTGGATATAGGAAATGACCCAGTCAGTTAAAGGGAATATGGATAGTGGAGAATGATTGCTAAGTTTGGAAACATAGTTGTGTTTCTCATGTATGCCTACATTTGGAGAAATCTTTTTTGTCATGAGGGGGAGGTGGCATTTAGTGATTAAACCAGATACTATGGAATGGCTATAATTTAATTTGAATGGCAACAACTACAGTTCTTTTAATCTTTTTGAAATCACTCGGTGAAACTATAATGACACTAATTGGTCATTTAAAAAAAAGTATTTGGACCATGAACCTGTGACTCTGTATGTCATCTTCTCATTTGTGTGACAGATTCTACTCAGTCTGGATTTTGTCAAAAGTAAGATGACGTGTTTTTTTTTTTTTTTTTTTTGGACATTTGGTGACTTCCACAGGTCTTTTATCGTTTGTCTGACGGTTTTCCCTAATGGCTCAGACGGTAAAGAATCTGCCTACAATGCAGGAGACTCAAGTTTATTCCTGGGTTGTGAAGATCCCCTGGAGAAGGGAATGACAACCCTTTTCAGTATTCTTGCCTGGAATATTCCATGGATAGAGGAGCCTGGCAGGCTACAGTTCATGAGGTTGCAAAGAGTCGGACACTACTGAGTGACTAACAGTTTACTGTTTGTAATGATAGATTTGATCATCTCAAATATTTATTTAATGTCTTTTCCTATAAATCAGTTATCCTTTTACATTTTTTTAGTATAAATTGATCTAGCTTAATATTCTGTTACTGTCATTTTAAATATAATAGATGTGTTGTAAATGCTAATCTCTAAAGAGCTATTTTTGAAGTTTGCTTGATAAGCAAACATTTATTGAGTTTGAGCATTTTACCTAACCAGAAAATGTAAGCTTGCTTGAAAACACTAGCAAAGAACTGTAGAAAGTAGCTGTGAAGCAAAGATGAATGTGGTGAGAAGGGTATGTATTCAAGGAATCATCTGAGAGGAATGGTGCTAGTCTAGAAAGTCTTCCTGATGCCTTGTTTCTTAGATGGCCCCATATATATCTGAAACATTTTAACAGTAGCTTCACTTTAATACATTATCAGTGTTGAATGTTGGTCCTCCCCCTGCACTCCCAGTAATGGTCTTTATATAGAAAATAATTTTAATGCTTAGATAGTATTTTCACATTATTTTCACTTGGTCTTTGTAACCATCCAGTAAGATAAGAAGAGTGAGTATTTTTATCCCTGTTGCAGTATGAACTTGAGGCTCTGAGAGGCTAAATGACTTTCCGTGACTCATGAGACCTAATTTTCCTTTTTCTCCTTGTAGCTTAAACTTACATGTCCCAGTTAGAATGAGAGATTAGTTATGTGTCAGCATCTGCCAAAATGTCTCATGCTTCTTATTGTGAAGATTCTTTTCGGTATGGTTACTTAGAGTAATCCACTATTAAACACATAATGGTAGATATCCTTTTTTGGTCATGAAATAAAATAGTACACAGCTTTTGTGATGAAAGTAGAAAGGATCTTATGTTTCCAACAGTGATTTAATAATTGGAACGGATTGCTAGAAGGGAAATATGAAACTTTCTTTTCCAGAAGTTATTTTTGCTTTCTTGTCGTGTTTTAAATAAATTGTATTAAATATTCTCTGGCAGAGACTATCTGATTATGGATAATTTAGCTCCTTGTTTCTTTAAGGATCAAATTGCTGAGAGTGTCATTTTTCTTAATTCTCCAGTTCTGTGTTTAACCTCATTCTCTTAAAACTGGAGTTCTCTTTCGATAGTAGGAGGCATGCTATTCCAGTCTCCATTAGATAAAAATAATATTTTACATTGTTCTGGTGTTTCTGTCAGGTAATATGCTAAACTCTTTGCATGCATTATTTCATTTAATCTTTACCAGTATTTGAACTCTTCCTGGCATATAGTAAGTAAGTACTCGGCGAGTATTAACTAAATGGACAAAACAGAAAATAAGTAAAACAACAATTGTATCAGATTTGGGAACATAAAGCCGGGAGGATGAGTAAAGAATGAGTGGGTGGATTTGGAGTTGTTCGCAATTTTAAATGGAATGGTCAGGGAAGATCTCACTATTCAGGCAACATTTGAGTAAAAAGGTTGGAAAAAGGAAGAAGTACAATGTTTAGAAGAGATAGATATAGATAAACAGAAAATATTAGGAACTTGAAGTGGGACCTTGCCTGGTGTGTTTGAGGAACAGCGAGGGCTCTGCTGTTGCTGTAGTGCAGAGAAGCAGAGGGGCGATTGTGGAAGGCTTTGGGGGCATTTTAAGGATTTCATGGCTTTTGCTCTGAGTGCTGAGGGAAGGTAGCAGGAGGTTTTTTTGCAGAGGGGTTACTATGTCAAATGTTTCAGAATGGTTAATCTGACTGCTGTGTTGAGAACAGACTAGGATGCAAAAGCGGGGAGACTGGTTGGTAGGCAGTTGGAATTATCCAGAAGGCAGATGATTATAGCCAAAAGAGTAAAGAGACTTGTTTTGAGGTGCAGCCAGGCAGATTTCCTGATGTACTGAACATGTAGTATAGGAGGAAAGTCAGAAGTTCACTAGAATTTTTGGCTCAAGAAAGTGTAGAAGGATGTGCTCAGTTGTGTCTGACTCTGCAGCCCATGGAATGTAGCTTGCCAGGCTCCTCTGTCTGTGGAATTACCCAGGCAAGAATACTGGAGTCAGTTGCCATTTCTTTCTCCAGGGGATCTTCCTGACCCAGGGATCGAGTCTGTGTCTCCTGCGTTGGCAGGCAGATTCTTTACCATTGCGCCACCTGGGAAACCCAGAGAAGGATAGAATTACTGTTTACTAAGATGTTAGAGTTGGTATCAAGAAGAAGAGCAGGAATTTGGTTTGGGGTATATTAGATGTTCACCCAAAGGTGTTAAGCAAATTCGTAATTGAAATCTGGATTTCAAGAGAAAAGTGTGCGATGGTGTTTAAATTTGGGCTCATCAACTTAGAAATGTTCAAGTTGTGAGACTGGATGAGATTATAAAGGAGGGGAGGTGTGCATAGAGAAGAGTTTCAAGGACAGAGTTCAGGTGGAATTCAGTGTTAGGAGGTTCAGAAGGGAAAAGGAATCACCATAGGAGACCTGAGAGGATGCGGGGCTCACAAGGCAGCGATAAGAGTACAGCGTTTGGGAAGCCGAAGATAGGAAGTCTTTGAAGAAGGAAGGCTCGGNGCTGTTGCTGTAGTGCAGAGAAGCAGAGGGGCGATTGTGGAAGGCTTTGGGGGCATTTTAAGGATTTCATGGCTTTTGCTCTGAGTGCTGAGGGAAGGTAGCAGGAGGTTTTTTTGCAGAGGGGTTACTATGTCAAATGTTTCAGAATGGTTAATCTGACTGCTGTGTTGAGAACAGACTAGGATGCAAAAGCGGGGAGACTGGTTGGTAGGCAGTTGGAATTATCCAGAAGGCAGATGATTATAGCCAAAAGAGTAAAGAGACTTGTTTTGAGGTGCAACCAGGCAGATTTCCTGATGTACTGAACATGTAGTATAGGAGGAAAGTCAGAAGTTCACTAGAATTTTTGGCTCAAGAAAGTGTAGAAGGATGTGCTCAGTTGTGTCTGACTCTGCAGCCCATGGAATGTAGCTTGCCAGGCTCCTCTGTCTGTGGAATTACCCAGGCAAGAATACTGGAGTCAGTTGCCATTTCTTTCTCCAGGGCATCTTCCTGACCCAGGGATCGAGTCTGTGTCTCCTGCGTTGGCAGGCAGATTCTTTACCATTGCGCCACCTGGGAAACCCAGAGAAGGATAGAATTACTGTTTACTAAGATGTTAGAGTTGGTATCAAGAAGAAGAGCAGGAATTTGGTTTGGGGTATATTAGATGTTCACCCAAAGGTGTTAAGCAAATTCGTAATTGAAATCTGGATTTCAAGAGAAAAGTGTGCGATGGTGTTTAAATTTGGGCTCATCAACTTAGAAATGTTCAAGTTGTGAGACTGGATGAGATTATAAAGGAGGGGAGGTGTGCATAGAGAAGAGTTTCAAGGACAGAGTTCAGGTGGAATTCAGTGTTAGGAGGTTCAGAAGGGAAAAGGAATCACCATAGGAGACCTGAGAGGATGCGGGGCTCACAAGGCAGCGATAAGAGTACAGCGTTTGGGAAGCCGAAGATAGGAAGTCTTTGAAGAAGGAAGGCTCGGCTCTGTCAAATGCTGCTCACAGATGGGGACTGAGTATTGACAACTGACCTTAGCGAAGTGGAGTTCTTGATGGCCTTTATCAAGCATTTTTGTCGACCTGTTGGAAACGGGTTCAGAGAAAATGAGAAGCGAGGAGTTGGAAGCAGTGAGTAGACTTCTGTTTCTGGGAGTTTTGCCATAAGGAAGCTCAGAGAAGCGAATTGGTATCAGTAGGGGCTAAGTTAAGAGAAATACTAGCATGCTTCTGTGTTGACTGGAATGACTGAGAGGAGGGGAAAACTCTTCAGTTGCAGAACCAGAGGGAAAATTGCTGCAGAGATTTTCTTTCAAAGATGAGGGGAGATAATAGTTCAATGGAGGAGCTGGCTTTAGATGGAATTATTGATGCCTTCCCTACAGTAAGAGAAAGAAAGGCAGAGTACATGGACACACATGCAAAGAGATTGTAGTTGAGGGAGCCTGTGAAAGATCTATTTTGATTACCTCTGTATTTTTCAGTGAAATGGGAATCTAGGTCACTTACTAATATTGAAGATGGAGAGGGCAATAGAGAATGGGGAAAGAAAAGACCATATGAAATAGTTGTCTGGAAGAATGGGAAACATAATGGACTAGAGAAATGTAGTGTAAGTCAAAGTTGCCTGAATGAATGAACGAACAGGTGCTTGACCAAGTAACATGTAAAATCTTGGTCCACTGCTGCGTGGGGAGACCTTGATGCCACCTCAGTGTTAATTCCAGGAAGAACCTTGTTAGCTACTTTCCTTGGTCTAATTGGCACACTGGTTTCTCCATCAGCAATACTTGGGATCATATTTTGACCCTTTTCTCTCCCTCTCTCATCATGTCAAGTAGTTGTTGAGTTCTATTGATTCTGTCTCCAGTGTCCTTTGTATCCACTCCTATTTCCTTTCTCTGCTAGTTTAGGCCCTTAATACCTCTACCTTGAGGAGGTCTCCTAATAGTTTCCAAATAGGTTTTCCTGCTGTTATCGTCCATTCTTTGACCCACTGTTAAAATGATTTTCCACAAGCACAGAGACTTTTCAGTGTCTTCTCACTGTTTTCAGAACCATCTAGATATCAGGTTATTTTTTAGGACTTGTACACTGTAATAAAATATTACCTTTTCTGCTGTATTTCTGATTGAGCTTATAAGTATCCCATGTTTCAGTCAGAGTGGTCTGTCTCTAACAGTGGCCTTAAAATGTCTTGAATTTCCTAATTCTTTTTCTTTTTTTTTCATGTTGTTTATTTAGTGAAATTTTTGAGACTGTATTGAACCTCTTCTTCTTGTTCAGTCGGCTAAGTCATCTCCGACTCTGTGACCGCATGGACTGCAGCACGCCAGGCTTCCATGACCTTCACTGTTTGCTGGAATTTGCTCAAACTCTCATGTCTGTTGAGTCAGTGACGCCATCCAATGATCTCATCCTCTGTTGTCCCTTCTCCTCTTGCCCTCAGTCTTTCCCAGCATCAGAGTCTTCCAGGGAGTTGGCTCTTCGCATCAGGTGGCTAAATTATTGGAGTCTGAATTTCAGCATCAGTCCCTCAAATGAATATTCAGAGTTGATTTCCTTTAGGATTCACTGGTTTGATCTCCTTGTTGTCCAAGGGACTCTCAAGAGTCTTCTCCAACACCATAGTTCAAAAACATCAATTCTTCGATGCTCAGTTTTCTTTATGATCCAGCTCTCACACTTGTACATGACTACTAGAAAAGCCATAACTTTAAATATATGGACCTTTGTTGGCAAAGTGTTGTCTTTTCTTTGTAATATGCTGTCTAGATTTGTCCTAACCTTTCTTCCAAGGAGCATGGTTCTATATTCTAGGTAACTTCAAATGTTCAGCTCAGTTCAGTCACTCAGTCATGTCCAACTCTTTGCGACCCCATGGACTGCAGCATGCCAGGCTTCCCTGTCCATCACCAACTCCTGGAGCTTGCTGAAATTCATGTCCATTGAGTCGGTGATGCCATCCAGCCATGTCATCCTCTGTAGTCCCCTTCTGCTCCTGCCTTCAATCTTTCCCAGCATCAGGGTCTTTTCCAGTGAGTTAGTTCTTTGTATCAGGTGGCCAAAGTATTGGAGTTTCAGCTTCAGCATCAGTCCTTCCAGTGAATATTCAAGACTGATTTCCTTTTGGGTTGACTGGTTTGATCTCCTTGCAGTCCAAAACTCTCAAGAGTGTTCTCCAACACTACAGTTCAAAAGCATCAACTCTTCGGTGCTGAGCTTTCTTTATAGTCCAATTCTGACATCCATACGTGACTACTGGAAAAACCATAGCTTTGACTAGATAGACCTTTGTTGGGAAAGTAATATCTCTGCTTTTTAATACGCCATCTAGGTTGGTCATAGCTCTTCTTCCAAGAATAAGCATCTTTTAATTTCATGGCTCCAGTCACCGTCTGCAGTGATTTTGGAGCCCAAGAAAATAAAGTCTGTCACTGTTCCATTGTTTTCCCATCTGTTTGCCATGAAGTGATGGGACCAGATGCCATGATCTTCATTTTTTGAACGTTGAGTTTTAAGCCAGCTTTTTCACTCTCCTTTTTCACTTTCATCAAGGGGCTCTTTAGTTCCTCTTCACTTTCTGCCATAAAAGTGGTGTCATTTGCCTATCTGAGGTTATTGATATTTCTCCCAGCAATCTTGATTCCAGCTTGTGCTTCCTCTAGCCCAGTGTTTCTCATGATGTACTCTGCATATAAGTTAAATAAGCAGGGTGACCATATACAGCCTTGATTTACTCTTTTCCCAATTGGGGACCAGTCTGTTGTTCCATGCCCAGTTCTAACTGTTGCTTCTTGACCTGCATACAGATTTCTCAGGAGGCAGGTCAGGTGGTCAGGTATTCCCATCTCTTGAAGAATTTTCCACAGTTTGTTTTGATCTACATAGATAAAGGCTTTGGCTTAATCAATAGGCAGAATTAGATGTTTTTCTGAAAGTTGCTTGCTTTTTTGATGATCCAGCGGATGTTGGCAATTTGATCTCTGGTTCCTCTGCCGTTTTAAATCCAGCTTGGACATGTGGAGGTTCACGGTTTACGTACGCTTGAAGCCTAGCTTGTAGAATTTTGAGCATTACTTTCCTGGCATGTAAGATGAGTGTACTTAAAGATGAACACCCCAGGTCGCTAGGTGTCCAATATGCTACTGGAGAAGAATGGAGAAATAACTCCAGAAATATCAATAACCTCAGATAGGCAGATGACACCACTTTTATGGCAGAAAGTGAAGAGGAACTAGAGGAGAAGAATGGAGCCAAAGCGAAAACAGTGCCCAGTTGTGGATGTGACGGTTAATGGAAGTAAAGTCCGATGCTCTAAAGAGCAATATTGCATAGGAACCTAGAATGTTAGGTCCATGAATCAAAATAAATTAGAAGTGGTCAAACAGGAGATGGCAAGAGTGAACATCAACATCTTAGAATCAGTGAACCAAAATGTACTGGAAGGGGTGAATTTAATTCAGATGACCATCATATCTACTACTATGGGCACAAATCCCTTAGAAGAAATTGGAGTAACCTCATAGTCAACAAAAGAGTCTGAAATGCAGTTCAGTTCAGTTCAGTCGCTCAGTTGTGTCTGACTCTTTGTGACCCCATGAATCACAGCACGCCAGGCCTCCCTGTCTATCACCATCTCCTGGAGTTCACTCAGACTCAGGTCCATCAAGTCCGGGATGCCATCCAGCCATCTCATCCTTGGTCATCCCCTTCTCCTCCTGCCTCCAATCCTTCCCAGCATCAGAGTCTTTTCCAACAAGTCAACTCTTCGCATGAGGTGGCCAAAGTACTGGAGCTTCAGCTTCAGCATCATTCCTTCCAAAGAAATCCCAGGGCTGATCTCCTTCAGAATGGACTGGTTGGGTCTCCTTGCAGTCCAAGGGACTCTCGAGTCTTCTCCAACACCACAGTTCAAAAGCATCAATTCTTCAGCGCTCAGCCTTCTTCACAGTCCAACTCTCACATCCATACATGACCACTGGAAAAATCATAGCCTTGACTAGATGGACCTTTGTTGGCAAAGTAATGTCTCTGCTTTTGAATATACTATCTAGGTTGGTCATAACTTTTCTTCCAAGGAGTAAGCGTCTTTTAATTTCATGGCTGCAGTCACCATCTGCGGTGATTTTGGAGCTCAATAGTTGGGTGCAATCTCAAAAATGATGGAATGATCTTTGTTTGTTTCCAAGGCAAACCATTCAGTGTCACAGTAATCCAGGTTTGTGTCCCAACCAGTAATGCTGAAGAAGCTGAAGTTGAATGGTTCTATGAAGACCTCCAAGACCTTCTGGAACTATCACCCCCAAAAGATGTCCTTTTTATCATAGGGGACTGTAGTGCAAAAGTAGGAAGTCAGGAGCTACCTGGAATAACAGGCAAATTTGGCCTTGGAGTACAGAATGAAGTGGAGTAAAGGCTAAGAGAGTTTTGCCAAGAGAACGCGCTGGTCATAGGAAACACCCTCTTCCAACAACACAAGAGAAGATTCTACACATGGACATCATCAGATGGTCATTACAGGAATCAGATTGATTATATTCTTTGCAACCAAAGATGGAGAAGCTCTATATAGTCAGCAAAAACAAGACCAGGAGCTTACTGTGGCTCTAATCATGAACTCCTTATTGCCAAATTCAGACTTAAATTGAAGAAAGTAGGGAAAACCACTTTAGACCATTCAGGCATGACCTAAATCAAATCCCTTAACGATTATATAGTAGAGGTGACAAACAGATTCAAGGGATTAGATCTATTAGAGTGCCTGAAGAACTATGGACAGAGGTTTGTAATGCTGTACAGGAGGCAGTGTTCAAGACCATCAGAATGGAAATGCAAAATGGAAATGCAAAAAGGCAAAATGGTTGTCTGAGGAGGCCTTACAAATAGCTGAGAAAGGAAGAGAAGCTAAAGGCAAAGTCAAAAAGGTAATAAATACTCATCTGAATGCAGAGTTTCAAAGAATAACAAATAAGAAAGTCTTCCTCAGTGATTAGTGCAAAGAAATAGAAGAAACTATAGAATGGGAAAGACTAGTGATCTCTTCAAGAAAATCTGAGATACCAAGGGAGCATTTCATGCAAAGATAGGCTCAATAAAGGACAGAAATGGTATGGGCCTAACAGAAGCAGAAGATATTAAGAAATGGTGGCAAGAATACACAGAACTATACAAAAATGATCTTCATGACCCAGATAACCACGATGATGTGATCACTTAACCCAGAGCCAGACATCCTGAATGCAAAGTCAAGTGGGCTTTAGGAAGCATCATAACGAACAAAGCTAGTGGAGGTGATGGAATTCCAGTTGAGCTATTTCATATCCTAAAAGATGATGCTGTGAAAGTGCTGCACTCAATAAGCCAGCAAATTTGGAAAACTCAGCAGAGGCCATAGGAGTGGTAAAGATCATTTTTTTTTCCCAATCCTAAAGAAGGGCAATTCCAAAGAATGCTCAAACTTCAAAATATTATCCCTTTCTTAAAACCTTCTGAAGCCCTTAGTCCAGATTCTTAAGTTCTTTCTCTCTTACTTATTTTTTTGTATTCTATATTGTGTTGTGTAGTAAGTACTTTGGAGTGAAAGTTCACTAGGGGCCGCAACCCTGTTGTTTATCACCGTAATAATACCTAGTAACTCCTAGGATAGTAGTATCTTGCATATAATAGGTGCTCAACAGTACTGATGAAATTAAACTTAGATGTGAAATAACCAAAAGAATATGCTAGTGAAGAGAGCTGAATTTATAGTATCAGAACTGAGAAAAGACTTTCTTTTTTTTTTTATCAGATCATTAATAAATATATTAAGGAGCCATTTTAAGGACTTGGTAGAGTCAAAAGCCAAAGTGGAAGGAATTGGGGAAGGAGTGGGTACTAAGCAAGTGGAACCATTGAAGATAGACCATTTGCTGTAATGTGTCTTAAGAAATGGAAAATGGTGTGCAGATTTGGAAAGAGACTGGTGAAGGAAAAGCACATGTGGTGTGTGAAAAAAAAATGAGTGTGTTGGTAGAAATGCAAGTACCAAGATTACTCCAAGTCATGTGTTTTCCTTTTTCACCTTGGCAGAGGCTAAGCACCCCAGTGAGTCAGGCCACTGACGCTAATAATGAGTCCAGTGTGCTGAGGCCGCAGGTTAGAGGAAGAGTGCAGATCACGGACCGGAAGCCTTGTAAACCTCCTCAAGGCAGCCATCGGCAAGGACGATGCTCCTGAGTCACTGGGCTTGTGTTCTTGTGTTCTCGTTCGTTCTGATGTAATTATTTATTTAGAAAAGTTAACTGAACCAACTGTATGTATATTTTTACATAGGTGTCTCCCGTAAATTATTACAGATATGTTTTGAAGTTTATGATGTTTGATACAGAATTGTTAAGCTCAGGAATCTGAATGGAGGAAGCTGTTGATGTGTGGTAGGGCCAGGGAGGCAGACAGTGAAGGTCTTGCCATTGCACTTGAAGTGACATGATGGGGAGACTTCTGTGGCCCATCTGTGGTTCAGTATTTTTTTTTTAAAGGAAAAAAGAATCATTACTTAGCTAATTAAAATGTTTTTCAAGTGTGTTTTAAAAGATAGTTTCTGATAAAATCACTTGATATAAAAACAATGAAAATATTTAATTTCATTGTTTAAATATTTAAACAATGAAAGGTAGTTTCTGATAAAAGTCACTTGATATTAAAACAATGAAAATATTTCTTGACAGAATGTTATTTCTGTTTATCTATAATTGGGGGTGTTGAGTTTACAAAATGATAGCCCAGAGTTCCTAAAATAAGTGTAGCTGTTGGATTTAGTTTCCTTTTGACTCTATTGTATGAAATACAATATTAGAATATTTCTGTTTAGGCTGTGAGTCTTAAATAAAATTTATTCAAGTCTCTGATTACTTAATTAGAAAACACGTGCGTGTATATACACATGCATGCACATATGCCTTTTGGACAGTCAATTTCATTTTTCAGTATTTCTGTAGATAATTGTGTGAATATTTTAAAAGGTAGAATACTCATTTCCGAAGCTCTGGACTATGTTAGAACTAAAAGAGACCATCGAGACATGATTCTTGACCTTAAAGTGGCTGACATTGGAAACAGTTCAGGGAATAGTTTTCATGAGATTTTCAAAGAGGTATCTGACCATCAAAAAACTAACCACCAAAATAGTCTAATCGGTACCTTTCACGGATAATGGAGCTGTAATGGAGAGTGGAGATTAAGTCACTCGGCTGCGGATACTGCTGTTAGCTAGAATGGACTAAAATCCTGGTTTCTTAATTCTCAACAACTTTTTCTTTAACCTTTTGGGAAACAGCAGTCAAAAAACAATTCCCACCAGTTGTGTAAGGATTATTTGTCATTCACGTAAGACATGGTCTCTCTTTTAAGAAATCATTTATTTATTTATTATTTTTGGCTGTGGTGGTCTTTGTTGCCGCACAGGCTTTTCACTGGTGCAGAGACCAGAGGTGAGCTGCTCTGCGCTGGCCTCTCACTACCGTGGCTTCTGTCGCGGAGCACAGGCTCCAGAGCGTGTGGCCTTCCGTGAGTGGTGGCACGTCGGCTCAGCAGTTGCAGCTCCCGGCTCTTGGAGCACAAGCTCAATAGTAGTGGCCTGCAGGCTTAGCTGCGCTGCAGCATATGGGGTCGTCCCACATCAGGGGCTGAACGCACATCTCCTGCATTGGCAGGTGCATTCTTTACCACTGAGCCACCAGGGAAGGCCTAAGACATAGTCTCTTTACAAAGTGTTTGCTCTAGTGTCCTAAGAAAGTTTTTAATAGAAATGGAATACTGTATATATGGCATATATATTAAAAAATCCTCAGTAGCTCCAGGAGGAAAATGAAACTTTCTGTTTATCTTCCCCTACTTTTGAGTTTTTTTCCTCAGTTTCAAATGGTTCAGCTGAATGTATTTATTCTTTTCTCCAATCCTTAAGTTATTACCATTTCCTTTTTTTCCCCAATTTTTATTTGTAGCTCTTATGGTATTGTTGATATGTCTATGTGGTATAATGTCTGTTTCTGGCTGAAGTCTCAAGGGCAGAGGCTGTTCTGTAATCTAGTCTTCCGTGTCAGTTCAGTTCAGTCGCTTAGTTGTGTCCGAGTCTTTGTGATACCATGGACTGCAGCACGCCAGGCTTCCCCGTCCATCACCAACTCCCGGAGCTTGCTCAAACTAATGTCCATCAAGGCGGTGATGCCATCCAACCATTTCATCCTCTGTCATCCCCCTTTCCTCCTGCCTTCAATCTTTCCCAGCATCAGGGTCTTCCAGTGAGTCAGTTCTTCGCATCAGGTGGCCAAAGTGTTGGAGTTTCAGCTTCAGCATCAGTCCTTCCATTGAATATTCAAGACTGATTGTGACTGGTTTGATCTCCTTGCAGTCCAAAACTCTCAAGAGTGTTCTCCAACACTACAGTTCAAAAGCATCAACTCTTCGGTGCTGAGCTTTCTTTATAGTCCAATTCTGACATCCATACGTGACTACTGGAAAAACCATAGCTTTGACTAGATAGACCTTTGTTGGGAAAGTAATATCTCTGCTTTTTAATACGCCATCTAGGTTGGTCATAGCTCTTCTTCCAAGAATAAGCATCTTTTAATTTCATGGCTCCAGTCACCATCTGCAATGATTTTGGAGCCCAAAAAAATAAAAAGTCTGACACTGCTTCTACCGTTTCCCCATCTATTTCCCATGGAGTGATGGGACCAGATGCCATGATCTTCGTTTTTTGAATGTTGAACTTTAAGCCAACTTTTTCACTCTCCTTTTTCACTTTCATCAAGAGGCTCTTTAGTTATTTTTCCCTTTCTGCCATAAGGGTAGTGTCATCTACGTATCTGAGGTTTTTGATATTTCTCCCAGCAATTTTGATTCCAGCTTGTGCTTCATCCAGCCCAGCATTTCACATGATGTACTCTGCATATAAGTTAAATAAGCAGGGTGACAATATGCAGTCTTGACTTACTCGTTTCCCAGTTTGGAAACAATCCATTGTTCCGTATCTGTTTCTGACTGTGCTTCCGGACGTGCATACAGATTTCTCAGGAGGCAGGTAAGGTGGTCAGGTATTCCCATCTGTTGAAGAATTTTCCACAGTTTGTTGTGATCCACACAGTCAAAGGCTTTGGTGTAGTCAATAAAGCAGAAGTAGATGTTTTTCTAAGTTAAAAAAATATATTTCTAAGTTAAAAAATATTTAACTTTAAGACTGATTCTCATGACCAGTGGCAAGGAACAGTTGTGTCTGGCTGGAATGAAATGTAAACTTGAGCTAGAATTAGATATGGTGGAGTACCTTGGCACTCTGAATACTGTTAAGAGATTTAATTTGATTTGGAGGTAATTGGGTAGCAGTATATGTATTTTCATCATAATGAATACAAGTGCTAAATAATTGTTGGAGTGATGCTAGAAGAAAATTATTCTTATACATTTGAATATTGCATATTAAAACATGATGGGACTAACATCACTGAGAGCATCCAGTTACGAGCTGATTCTGGCTTTTTTCATCCAAAGTGTATTGAGCTAGAGTGAGACATGAAAATGGGAAATAAAAATCCTATTCAATTTGAAAGAAAGGAAGGGAAGAAGAAAAAAATAAATAAACCGTTCCTTAATGGACATGACTTCATGCAATTGAAATGGCTGTCAAATTGGAGTAAACGGTTTTGGGAAAGGTAGTTCTGTGGAAACCATAATAGGCAAAAGAGCATTAGTTTTTACTCTGACTTTTTTCCAGAGAAAGGTTATTTTTGGTGACATAATTAGTTGTCTTCTGGTAGTACTACCGTTTCCTTTTTATTACTTTATAGAATAGAAAAAGTTAATTTTATATTGTCAGTTTCAAGTTGGATGTCTTTCACTTCTGAATCCATATTATCTAACATAGTGTTGTCCAAAAGATATAATTTCTTATTTTGTGAATACCAGGTCTTTAATTATAGTTCTTGCTGTCTCCTCCCCACCCCCACCCCTTATAAACCTAAGAGTATAGTCACTGAGGCACATTTGTATTCTGACTTGTATGTCACAGCTGGAAGTAGTAATAATGAGAAGTGAAACAGCAACGTTGCCATTATAATTTTTAAATATAGGCAGCTAATCTGACTTGGGGTAGGGTAGTTTCTGTATAATAACATTTGTTGTAAATAATAGCAGTTAGTCATGTGGTTCTTTTTTTTAGACGCTTTACATATTTTATTGTAAGCAAGTTGAGAAAACAATCTATGGTGAAAGATCTTGGAATAGCAACACAAACAACAAAAATGTCTGAGAAGAGGAGCTCATAGATGAGTAAATACAGTAAAATTTTACAGGTATTGCAATAGAAATATGTACAGTGCACAGTGAAGGAAGAAGCAGTTATGTTTATAAGATGGATAGGGACAAACAGGGAAGTGTATGAAGGACATTAAAGGCAAAGACAGCAGAGTCAGCAGCAAAGGTGCAGATGCATGAGATGGCTAAAGAACTTAGAGAGCCTCCGCGCCATTCCCAGTGGGTTCAGTTGAGTGAATCTATGGCTAGATACATGGAACAAAGGCCTGATCATGGAAGACTTCAGGTGTTGTGCTCAGGAGTTTGGGCACGATTCTGTAGGCAGTATATGGTCAGTTCAGTTCAGTCACTCAGTTGTGTCCGACTCTTTGTGACCCCATGAATAGCAGCACGCCAGGCCTCCCTGTCCATCACCAACTCCTGGAGTTCACTCAAACTCATGTGCATTGAGTCAGTGCTGCCATCCAGCCATCTCATCCTCTGTTGTCCCCTTCTCCTGCCCCCAATCCCTCCCAGCATTAGAGTCTTTTCCAGTGAATCAACTCTTTGCATGAGGTGGCCAAAGTATTGGAGTTTCAGCTTTAGCATCAGTCCTTCCAAAGAACACCCAGGACTGATCTTCTTTAGGATGGACTGGTTGGATCTCCTTGCAGTCCAAGGGACTCTCAAGAGTCTTCTCCAACACCACAGTTCAAAGGCATCAATTCTTCGGCGCTCAGCTTTCTTCACGGTCCAACTCTCACATCCATACATGACCACTGGAAAAACTGTAGCCTTGACTAGATGGACCTTTGTTGGCAAAGTAATGTCTCTGCTTTTGAATACGCTATCTAGGTTGGTCATAACTTTCTTCCAAGGAGTAAGCATCTTTTAATTTCATGGCTGCAATCAGCATCTGCAATGATTTTGGAGCCCCCCCAAAATAAAGTTTGACACTGTTTCCACTGTTTCCCCATCTATTTCCCATGAAGTGATGGGACCGGATGCCATGATCTTGGTTTTCTGAATATTGAGTTTTAAGCCAGCTTTTTCACCCTCCTCTTTCACTTTCATCAAGAGGCTTTTTAGTTCCTCTTCATTTTCTGCCATAAGGGTGGTGTCATCTGCATATCTGAGGTGATTGATATTTCTCCTGGCAATCTTGATTCCAGCTTGTGCTGCTTCCAGCCCAGGGTTTTTCATGATGTATTCTGCATATAAGTTAAATAAGCAGGGTGACAATAAACAGCCTTGACACACTCCTTTGAAGGTTTAACCAGGGAATGCAAGTCAAAACCACAGTGGGATATCACTTCATATCTGTTGTTGTTTAGTTGCAGTTCAGTCACTCAGCTGTGTCCCACTCTTTGAGACCCTGTGGACTGCAGCATGGCAGGCTGCCTTGTCCTTCATACCTGTTAGAATGGCAATTATCAGAAAGACAGAAAATCGTGAATGCTGGGCAGGATGTGGATAAAAGGGAACCCGGGTAGACTGTTGGTTGAAATATAAATTGGTGCATCCACTACAGGAAAAGGACGGAGGTTCCTCCAAAAATTAAACATAGAACTATCATGTGGTGCAGCAATTTGACTTCTGGATATTTATCTGAGAAAAACAAAAACACTAACTTGAAAAGGTACTCCCATGTTAACTGCAGCATTATTTATAGTGACCAAGACATGGAAGCAACCTAAAGGTCCATTGATGGGTGAATGGATAAAGAAAATGTGCTACACACACACCCCCACACCCCCACACACACAGACACGGAGAGAGACATAGTGGGTGATATTTAACCATAAAAAGAAGAAAATATTGCCATTTGCAACAGCATGGGTAGATCTTGAGGGCATTATATCAAGTGAAATAAGTCAGAGAAAGACAAATATTATATGATCTCACAAATACATGTGGAATTTGGAAAACAAAAACCAAAGTCATAGGTACAGAGCGCAGATTCGTGGTTGCCAAGAGGCAGGCGATTTGGGTTGGGGGCAATGGGTAAAATGGGTAAAGGTGGTCAATATACATACTTCTGGTTATGAAATAAACAAGTTGTGGGGATGTGATGCATACCATGGTGACTATAGTTAATAATAATGTTTAGTTGAGAGTTGCTAAGAGAGTTGATTTTAAAAGTTCTCATCAGAAGAAACAAATTGTTAATATATGTGGTGGTGGATGTTAATGAGATTTTCTATGATTACTGCACAGTATATACAAATATTGAATCATTAGGCTGTACATCTGAAACTAACATTATATATCTATTATATGTCAGTTTTTTTAATAAAAAGTCTTAAGCAGAGGAATGATAGGATCAGAACTGTTTTCGAAAGATCACTTTGGTATTAGTTTGGGATGATGTATTGAATGAGTAGTTGAGGGAAAAGGTGTTGCGCTAAGACAGTAAAAATTAGGATATTAAAAGGATGCATTCAAGAGATGGTAGGGAGGTAGACTCTATAGAACTTTGGATTGATTGGATGTGATTGGTTTGGGAAGAAAATGGTGATGGTTTAGAAAGCTCACTTGGGAAGTGGGTGTGTTGTTGGGGAAGAAAATGGTGATGGTTTAGAAAGCTCACTTGGGAAGTGGGTGTGTTGCTGAGCACTGCCTGGGGTCTAGCTAATGTTTCTAACGGTGAGTTTAAGATGGCCCCAATGTGAAGATTTACTCCATTAGCACAAAGAATGTAGATAGTTATATTGATCTGAATTTAGGGATTAGCAGGGCAGGGGTGGTCAGTGGATAGAAACGGGACACCCCGGGTTTGCTGAAAGAGGATGTAAACTGTTACACTGGGTATTTGTGGCTCAATGGAGAAGGAGGTGAAGTGAGGGAGAGAGAACAGTAAGCATGAAGAACAAGGACAAACGGAGACGCTGAGCGATGCGTTGCCACCACTGGATTGACGGTTCGATAAGGGGAAAGTTAGGAAAGTGAGATGTTTGGAAGGAATAGCGTCTGCTGCCAGATACTGGTTTTCTTGTGTTTTTGATGACAAAGACTGGGTAGTTTCCAGAAATGGTGAAGTGTGGTATGTGCTGCCGAAGCACATTGCTCAGGTGGGGATGTAGATGAGGAATGTAGGAAGTGAGGAATTTTGAGCTAGGCGGTTGCTAGTTTGTCCCTATGAACATTAAAGTTGCCGTGATGAAGGCAGAGTAGAAAGAAGCTTTAAGAGGAGAAAGTGAGCCAGGTTAGTAGGAAGTCTTCGCTAATGTGAGAAGCAGTGATTAAAAGGTGAGTGGGTGGTAGTAAGAGAGGTTGTATGTACAAATACCAAGCACCTCGGAGGAAGAAGGCTTTTATATGTGGAGATGGAGAAGTAAGACTAGTGTGGAAGCATGAGACAGGAGCTGGGGGGATGCTGGCTTCACCTTGGATTTTGTTAGATGTGGGACAAGAGTCTTCTCTAGAAAAGGCTGCACTGAAGTGGGCTTCTGGAAGGAGATCTCAGCTGAAGCAAAGAGGTGGAGGGGAGAATTTGGTTGAAGATAGAAGAGAATTTATTCCATATGGAGTAAAAAGTCCAGTGTAAAGGAAAAGTTAGCTGAAGGAAGACTTGGGCAGGGAAAATGGGCAGAGGAAACACAGAGTCGGACTTGAAGGTCTGGCATTTTTGAAGAGGTTCAGGATGACAAGGATAATAAGAATGTTTGGATTGAAGTTTGTGTGGAGAAGTTTATGGGCCTAGGAAAACTGAGGACCAAAGCGGCACTGATTACTTAGTGAGATTGTTGTTTAGTCGCTGAGTCATGTCTGACTCTCTGCGACCCTGTGGACTGTAACCAGGCTCCTCTGTCCATGGGATTCTCTAGGCAAGAAAACTGAAGAGGGTTGCCATTTCCTTCTCCAGACTTAATGAGATTAGCAGACTGCAGTCTTTGCTCCGAGTTTAGATGCCTTGCCAATTCTTATTCTCTAGCAGTTTATCTTATAAAAGGAGGAGGCAGTGTAACCAAAGAGCTCTAGTCTAAAGATTTAAATGCCATTATAGAGTATAGGCAGAAGTATAGATGATTGAGTTTTATTCCACTGGATGACCTGGGAAGATTTCTTGGAAAAACTGGCCTTTTAACTGGGTCTTAAAGAGTAAGTAACAATAGGATGTTAATAAATAGAGAATTAGCTCAGTCATGTTCGACTCTTTGCGGCCCCATGGACTGTAGCCTGCCATGCTCCTCTGTCCATGGGATTTTCCAGGCAAGAAGACTAGAGTGGGTTGCCATTTCCTTCTCTAGGAGAACTTCCTGACCTAGGGATCGAACCTGGGTCTCCCACACTGCAAGCAGACTCTTTACTGTCTGAGCAACCAGGGAAGATAAATGGGCATTCTGTTTTGGAGTTGCATGAGCAGTGGTATGAATTCAGGGAAATACAGAGCTTATTTATGGAACAGTTCATAAAAGGTAAACATAGAGGGCTTGACCTCAAGATGAGCAGTGGAGAAATGGAAAAGAACAGTGGAGATGAAGTTATATTATCCTAGTAGCCATGGTGATCAGAAGCATATACAAAGCCCATATGACAGGAGAAAAATAACTGTTGAAAACAGAGCTCTGCATTCTGTAGCCACCTTCAGTCTTGAGTAGCCACTTCATGTTTATACCAGAACTTTCAGCAATTGTGGTGGTGGTAGTAGTGGTATGTGTATGTGTATTTGTGTTTGCTATAATCACAACAATAATACTATGATATGGTCATATGTGTGTCAACTCCAGCCCCTCGTATCTTGCCTGGAGTTTAAAACCTTCTAGTGCTTATTTAAATATGTTGTAGATCATAATATCTATTTATATTTATGTGTATCTGAAAAAAGAAGTTAATAATTAAAGGCAGTTTTCCACACTTCTGCTTGAAAGACTGATTCTTTGAGACTGAAAGGTACTAGTTACAATACCTGGTTTTGTTTATTTCCCCTTAAATTTGTTTACTTCGTATTTTGGCTCTAAAGAACTGTTTGGTGTCTTAATGAGACATACTCTAATATTCCTATTGATACTGTTTTTTTTTCCTAGGTCTACACTACCCTAATTCCAAGTTGTGTTTTGTTGCCTTTACATATTTTTCTGTTTCCTCAGGTCATAACACGTAAAAAAGTAGTAGTATACATTTCAACTTGTTCAAAATAGACTTTGTAAAGTGTTGATTGCTGTAACACTTAGAGACTTGTGTTTGGCTGTGCTGAATAGAAGATTCCATTACAGTGATTTAAAAAATTGAACTTCATTTATTTTACGTAACCAAGACTCCCAAAGTAGGGAGTTGTTGGGGTGGATTCACCTGCTCACCAGGACTTTATGCCCTTTGGTGTCCTACATAGGCCAACACTTGCTCCCATTTACAGGCTGCCCAGTATTTCTGAGCTTTGCATTCTTGGTCCAGGCAAGAGAAAGTGGGAAAGGTTAAGAACTGCCTTGCTATTTCTACTCCCCTTTATTAAGAAAATAAAAGGCTTCCAAAACAATGGAACAGACTTCCCCTTAAACTTCACTGACCAAAATTGTGTCACATTGTCTCCTAGACACACAAGAACCAAAGGTAAGCATGTCATCTTGGGCTCACCGTAACTGTCCTCATACAGATCAGGAAAGAAAGGAATGTGTATATATATGGAGTAGGCAGCAAACAATATTTGTGTACTGTGCTTAAATTTTTATTGTTTTCCTTGTTGTTTTAATGTTATGTTTAGTGTTATTTTAATTAATTATAAATTGGTACAGAAAAAAAATTCTCAGCCCATCAGTTTCTCTTTCCTTATACTATAAAGCTAGATAATAGAATTCTAATGACTGTTCCCTTGTCATATTATAGATTCTTGGCCACAAAAACAATTAACCACAATTATACTCTGAAATAGTTAATAAAGAGATGTTTGTATTTGAAAAAAATTTTTTGAAGTGTTTGCAGTGGAATGCCATTTTCTTTCTTTTTTTTGCCATTTTCATTCATTTAAATGAAGTGATTATTTTGAGGGAGATGATTTTCACATTGTATAAATACGTAAAAACATAGCATAATTTTATACATTCAACATTGTAAAAAAAAACTGGACAAAAAACTAATACATTCAGGAAAGTAGCAGGATACAAAATCAACATGCAGAAGTCAGTTGTTTCTATATACTTATAACGCATTTTCCAAAAAAGACACTAAGGAAACAAATTCATTGCAATAGCATTAAAAAAAAAAGAAAATATAATACTAAGGAATAAAATTATCCAAGGAAGTTAAAGACCTGTATGAAGAAAACTATAAAACGATGATGGGAGAAATTGAAAAAGACACAGATCGATAGAAAGTTATCCTGTGTTAATGAATTGGTAAAATTAATCTTGTTAAAATGTCATTGCTGCCCAAAGTGATTTACAGATTCAATGCATGCTACATAAAAATTCTAATGGCATTTTACACAGATAGAAAAAACAATCTTGAAGTCAGTATGGAACCATTAAAACCCAAAATGGCTAACGCAGTCTTGAGCACAAAGAACAGAGTTGGAGGCATCACACTTCCTAACCTCAAGCTGTATTGCAAGGCTGTGGTTATCAAAGCAGTGGACGGCAAAACAGATTGGTAGAACTACACCTTTGAAAACAGCACCAGGAATGAACAGTGGGGAAATGATAGACTCTTCAATGAATAGTGCTGGTGAAAATGAATATCCATATGCAGAAGGGTGAAATTGGACCCTTATATTACATCACACAAGAAATCAACCAAAATGGATTAAACATTTAAAAGTAAGACCTGAATCTGTAAAACTCCCGGAGGAAAACATTGGGGAAAAGCTCTTTGTTACTGGTCTTGAAAATGGTTTCTCGGATTTGCCACCGTTAGGGGAGGTAACAAAAGCAAAAAAACTATTAGAGGACTATATCAAAGTGACCGACAGAGTGAGAGAAAATGTTTTCACATCCTATCTGATAAGGGGGAACAATTTGTCCTATCAAAAGGGACAAATTTTCAGATATAAATTATGTCTAGGTACCTAATATATAGCATAGTGACTATAGTTTAATAATATTGTATACTTGAAATTGCCAAGATGGTAGATCTCAAGTTGTCTCACCACAAAAAGAAAGTAACTGTGTGAGGTGATGGTGTCTCAATTAGCTTTATTGTAGTGATCATTTCATAGTGAATACATATATCAGAATATCATGTGGTATACCTAAAATATATACAGTACTTTTAGTATCCAAACCTCAATAAAAATGAACTGACGACTATTTGAGAGGAGGTGATTTTCACATTGTAAACATAATTTAGTAGTCGCTACATGCAGGTATTATGGTGGACAAATTTTAAAACAAAAATGTGGTTTCTAAATATCACAACCTCAAGGTGGATTATTATATCAGAATCTTGACTTTTTGTGTGAAGTAAGCTTTTAATATGTTGGGAATGAAGCTTTAGAAAAATGTATTTCTTAGTCAGAACTTAAGTTTCAGTTCAAAATGTCTGAGATTTTCCTACCATTGATTTTTCTTCCTTAAATAATTTTAAGTTTCTTCTACTGATGAAAGGAAATGATGTAAATCATTCAGTTTGTGGCATCAGTTTATTGTCACTGTATTTTTGAATTTAATAAACATAATACACATTAACTATATACAAAGGAACTGAAGTAGATTTTATAGAAAATAAAGACACAGTCGTCCTTCTTGGGACATTGAAATTTTAATTGGTGAGACAACATTTACGTACTTGAGACCAATAAACAGTAAAAGGCAGTATGTGATCAGGTATCCAAAGGTCTATAAGAATTTAAGAGAATAAAAGTATCGAGTGTGATTACTTAATGTAATAGAAAAAATGGATATTTAAGACAGGCTTGTTAAAAAACACACAATTAGGTTGTGGGGTAAAGTTATAAGGTACAAAGATAGGCTTGTCTTTCCATCATTATCTTTTCCCCTTCTGCTCATCTAACCCTGTCAAACTATTTGTAGTTTCTCAAGTGTTCTGTGCTCTTTGATAATTCTTAACTTTTAGTGTTTTTTGTTTGTTTTTGGAATTCCCTTGCTTGTTTGTCAGCCTGGCAATTTCCTGTCTTTCAAGATTCAGTTCAAATATCACCTGCTCTGTGATGTCTTCCCTGAACTTTCCTGGGTAGAGTTAGGTACTTTCTGTTCCTTTTTCCGGATTCATAATCACGGTGCTCCTCTGTCTCTCTGCTCTCTGTCCACCTGGGGGTGTATGTATGTGTATAGTTAGAGTTATCACATTGTGCTATTTATCTGTCTCTTCCACAAGCTTGTGAGCTTTATGAACATGAGAGCTTTGCCCTATTTATCTCCAAATCATAGTGCCTGGTGTAATGGTTTTTTGCACATTGGCCTGATAATTGAGTGATTAATTGGATGGTTAGATAAAAATAAAGAATTAACCTGGAGTGTATTCATAAATACTGGGGAAGCCTCTCTAGAGGGAATGTGGATGGTAAGACTACTTAGCCCTATTCTTAGGAATAGAGCTTGCAATTTATCAGTATTTAGAGATAAGATTGAATAGGCAGTATTGGACTGGTTGGCAGTAGAAGTTTTAATAAACAGTGGGGTTACAGTTAATAAAATTTCTGAATTTTTAACACGCCCATTTTTCAAATGTCCTGTACTTTTGTATCTTGTAGTGCTTCCACTTCTCATTCAGAGAATTCAGTGCATACAAAATCAGCTTCTGTTGTCTCATCGGATTCCATATCAACTTCTGCAGAGAACTTTTCTCCTGATTTGAGGGTATGTATATTGTTCCTAAGTCCTAGTGAAGTATTTGCTATCAGCTGTTTGTGGCCACACTATCAATATAACTTTTAACTAATTAGGCAGGAGACATTGATGGAGCATTCTCAAAGACCTGAATCTGTATGTAATATCCTAGAACAGGCTATTCTTACTTATCTATAAAAAAGAAAATAAAAAACATATGTTTCATTTCTGAGTTTGATGTCTTCTAAGTTCTTTGCCAAAAGTTAATTAATGAATTCTGTAGTGGTATAAAAGATTTTCTTGAATACTCCCATAATGCTTTACTCCCAGTCATAACTAATATTTATTGAGTGCCTACCGTGTGCCAAATGTTGTTCTAAGTGCTTTAGTGAAATATCTCTTATAATACTTCCACCAATTCTGTAAGGTAGAAATTATTATTACCACCATTCTACAGATGACAATAACTCAGAGAGAGATTAAATAACATGTCAAAGATCTCATAGCTAATAAATCTTATTGTCAGTATTCCTGCTCATGTAGTCCAGTTCTGGAGCTAAGTCACTTAAATATTGTGCTGTGGTTGCTACATAACTTACTGTAGTTTATAAGTCAGTTCATTCGCTCAGTCATGTCCGACTCTTTGTGACCCCATGAATGCCAGGCCTCCCTGACCATCACCAACCTCAAACCCATGTCCGTCAAGTTGATGATGCCATCTAACCATCTCATCCTCTGTTATCCCCTTCTCCTCCTGTCCTCAGTCTTTCCCAGCATCAGGTCCTTTCCAATGAGTCAGCTCTTTGCATGAAGTGGCCAAAGTATTGGAGTTTCAACTTCAACATCAGTCCTTCCAAAGAATACCCAGGACTGATCTCCTTTAGGATGGACTGGTTGGATCTCCTTGCAGTCCAAGGGACTCTCAAGAGTCTTTTCCAACACCACAGTTCAAAAGCATCAATTCTTCAGTGCTCAGCTTTCTTCATAGTCGAACTCTCACATCCATACATGATCACTGGAAAAACCATAGTCTTGACTAGACGGACCTTTGTTGGCAAAGTAATGTCTCTGCTTTTTAATATGCTGTCTAGGTTGGTCATAACTTTCCTTCCAAGGAGTAAGCGTCTTTTAATTTCATGGCTGCAGTCACCATCTGCAGTGATTTTGGAGCCCAGAAAAATAAAGTCAGCCACTGTTTCCATTGTTTCCCCATCTATCTGCTATGAAGTGATGGGACCGGATGCCATGATCTTGGTTTTCTGAATGTTGAGCTTTAATAAGCCAACTTTTCACTCTTCTCTTTCACTTTCATCAAGAGGCTCTTGAGTTCTTCTTCCCTTTCTGCCATAAGGATGGTGTCATCTTCATCTCTGAGCTTATTGCTATTTCTCCCGGCAATCTTGATTCCAGCTTGTACTTCCTCCAGCCCAGCATTTCTCATGATGTACTCTGCATATAAGTTAAATAAGCAGGGTGACAATATACAGCCTTGACGTTCTCCTTTTCCTATTTGGAACCAGTTGTTTCATATCCAGTTCTAACTGTTGCTTCCTGACCTGCATACAGATTTCTTATAAGTATTCCTCTGTTTATTCAAGGTCTTGTTATGAAATTAGCCATATTGATGATACCCTGTAGCACTTCGTACATTTTTTGATTCATCTGCTTTTCTACTGCTGCTTGTCTATGAATGAAGGGGAAAATAATGTCATGTGTAGTGATAACCTTTAAGCCTTACATCAGAATCTTTTCATTCTGATCAAATGACTGATCAGAACCATTTCTCAGTGGTTACACTTTCACAGCTTTAGCCAAAACCTTGTTTTCTTTAATAAAGTCATTTGCTCTTGAGAATATGTTGAGAATGTGTCTTTTTCAAGTATTTCATTTTCAGGCCTAGCATCCAACAAATGTAAAAAGACTGGATAGAAACATCTGTAAAGGTGTCTGCATATTAGCCATTGTCTTTTGTGAAATGTCACAAAATACTAAATAGGGTATAGCACTTTAAACATCACTACAAATGATAAAGCTTTATTTTTAGAATCTGAATATATGTTGTACTGATTAAAAAGGCTTCATAATATCATTAAGTGTTATCTTGAAGCATAACATACATTTGGGGCAGGGCTTATCATTAATGATAGTGGATATAAATCTATTANTAAATCTATTACTTTTCATTAATTTGTTACTACTTAAAATACACATTTGATGTATGTATCTAACTTTGGTTTATTCATTACATTAAAAGAATGCATTAAGGGCCTCTGGGCCTATTGATAATTTTGAAGTTTTTGGCCTACTTCTGATCAGCTTTTATTAGTTAAAAACTATCATTTTAAACCTCATGTGACTGATAAAGGACTCATATTAGGAATGGGAGAAATCCTGCTTTTATTTCTAGCCTATTCTTAGATTATTAATATTATATTCTACCTGCTGTTTCTTGCCTAAAATATGTTAAACCATTTGTGTGTTCTTGTGAGAGTTAGTTTGTTTAAATTCCTTATGGTTACATTAAATTTGGTTAAATTCCTGGGCACACATGTGAAATGCAGCACATTGTAGGAAGCTGAAAGAAGGCCTCCATTGTCAGCTTGTCTGTGTGCAGACCACCTTTATTTCCTCAGGATGTTGTATGTATGTAGGAGTGGTTTACATGGGGAAAAGTAGGGGTCAAGGCAGGAGGAGAAGGGGACAACAGAGGATGAGATGTTTGGATGGCCTCATTGACTAAACGGACATGAGCTTGAGTGAACTCCGGGAGTTGGTGATGGACAGGGAGGCCTGGCGTGCTGCAGTCCATAGGATCGCAAAAGAGTTGGACATGACTGAGTGACTGAACTGAATGTTAAACTATATGTTAAATATTTTGATTTCTTATTTTGAGTAAAGTTTTAATTTTAGAACAGGTTTAGATATACAGAAAAATTGCAAAGATACTACAGGATTCCCATATATTTGACATCCAGTTTTCCCTGTTATTAATATCTTATAATACATTAGTATGATATATTTGTTAAAATTAATGAATCAATGCTGATACATTATTATTAAAGTCAATGCTGTATTCAGATATCCTGAGTTTTTAATCTAACGTCCTTCTTTGTGTTCCATGGTCCATATCACAGTGCATTTGGTAGCTGTGTCTCTTTAGGCACTTCTTGGCTGTGATTTCAGACTTTTTTTTGATGAGACTTACTTTCTTTTCTTTCTTTCTGGCACTAGTGGTAAAGAACCTGCCTGCCAATGCAGGACATGTAAGATACATGGATTTGATCCCTGGGTCAGGAAGATCCCCTGGAGGAGGGCATGGCAGCCCACTCCAGCATTCTTGCCTGGAGAATCCTATGGACAGAGGAGCCTGGTGGGCTACAGTCCATGGGGTTGCACAGAGTTGAACGTGACTGAAGTGATTTAGCACGCATGCATGGTCAGATAGTTTGTAGAATGTTTGATGTTTATGCTGGGAGGGATTGGGGGCAGGAAGAGAAGGGGACGACTGAGGATGAGATGGCTGGATGGCATCACTGACTCGATGGACGCGAGTCTGAGTGAACTCCGGGAGATGGTGATGGACAAGAAGGCCTGGCTTGCTGTGATTCATGGGGTCACAAAGAGTCGGACACGACTGAGCGACTGAACTGAACTGAGACTGGGGCTATGTGCTAGACCACAGAGATGAACAACCATTTTCATCACATCATATCAAAGGTGGTATGTACTATCAACATAGTTTATCACTGTCAGTGTTGACCTTAATCTCTTGGTTCAGGTAGCGTTAGGTTCTGTCACTATAAAATACTCTTTTTCCCCCTTCTTACCTTACCCTTCTTACCCTTCATACCCTTACAGTGTACTCTTTGAAAGGAAGTAACTGTGCACAGTCCATGCTTAAGGAGCCCAGATAGAGTGGAACGCTTTTTATTTCTTTTGCATGAGAGATTTGTCTCTTCTGCCTCATTTATTGAGTTATGCAGTTATTTATTTGTATCAGGGTAGACTCATGGATGTTTATTTTATATATATTACAATGCAGTATTACTTTGCTGCTAAACTTGTTTCAGTTTCAGATTGGGAGTTCTTTCAGTCAGATCTTGTGTCCCTTTGACATACTCCCATTATGGTGTTTGTTGTTGTTTTTCTCGTCTGTTTTTTGTTTAGTCACTCTTCCTTACTTTTTGTCACCGTAAGATGCTCCCTGCTCATCCTGATGCTTCCCGCCTCAGGCCTGGAATCATCATCTGTTTCTCAGGGGGCCAGTTTTCTTTTATTGGAAAATGGCATTTGAAAGCTAGATCTGGGCACCAGGCATGCTCACTTTCTTTTTCTTCCCTCTCTCCTCCCACCTCCCTCTCTTTTTCTTTCTTTTTTTTAAGACTTATTTATTTATTTATTGGTTGTGGTGGGTCTCCATTGCTGTACATGGGCTTTCTCTAGTTTTGGAGAGCAGGGGCTGCTTTTTCTTGCAGGGGCTTCTCTCGTTGGGGTGCACAGGCGCTTGGCACGAGGGCTTCAGTAGCTGCGATGCCTGGGCTCAGCGGTGTGGCTCATGGGCTTAGTTTCTCCGTGGCATGGGGACCCTTCCCGGACCAGGGATGGAACCGGTGTCCCTTGCATTGCAAGCTGGATTCCTGGAGAAGCCCCTCTTTCTTTCTTTTAACAAAACAAGGTAACACAGTACTTTTTTTCTCCTTCTGAAGCAAAAGATCATTTAGTACATCCTATTTAGAAATAATGAGAATCGTGATCACATATGCAAGTTTGTCTGGAGTAGTCTTATTTTTGCTATTGTCTCTTCAGGTTTAACAGTAGACACAAAAATGTCCTGAGTTAGTGACTCTCTTAGCAGTAGCATACTAAAGGAATCTGTTAAATTTATACATCAGCTCCATGACTTTGGGATTGTCCCCATTAGTGCCTTATTAGTTCAGTATCTTTCACAACTTAGTGGGATAATTTTCATTAGAAAAATGAAGAGACAGTTGTTAAATGTTATAGTAAGGAGTGTTAAATGTTATATTAAGGAGAAGATTATTTTGGACACCAAAGGTTAACTGTACTTAGCATAGTAGGGTGCCTGAACGGCAGAGAAAAAAAGGAAATTAATATGTTTAGGCTGATTGTTTTCATGTTCCTTCATTTTAAAACATACCTTTGATAATTAGATATAATCTTTACTTGAATCACAGTCTTTTTATTTAGTTGTGGGAAGGAGATGAATGAGGAGCATCTAATATCATTTAAGAAATGAAGCCTGATTTCAAGTGTATGTGTAGGGTGGAAGGAAGCATGTGCTTCTCATAATTGAAAAAAATCCAGTGTGTTACCTGGATAAATACTTATACAAGCTTTGTCTCATCACAACAATCCTGTGAGACAGATATCACTATCCCGTTTGACAGAGGCGCAGCCTGATACTCAGGACAGCTGAGTTAAATGATGTGCTTAAAGACACACAGCTCGGTGTTACCATTTTATTTGGTCTCGGGTTGGTCATATTCCTGTACAGCATGTTACCCAGAGAGACTGTGCTCTCGTGATTTTGCTACTAAGTTTTTTCAAATGTGAGGTGTCTGTTAGTCACTCAGTCGTGCCGGACTCTTTGTGACCCCGTGTATGGTAGCCCACCAGGCTCGTCTGTCCATGGAATTCTCCAGGCAAGAATACGGGAGTGCGTTGCCATTCCTTCTCCAGGGAATGTGAAGTGAGAAGTTCTTAATTCAAAGAAGTATCTTTAAGCCATTTTTTGAGGTAGAAGTAGCAGTTTTCAGCATTCCTTAATAAATGAGAATTGCTTTTCTCCCTAATTCTAAAAGAGGGTTTTTCTAATAAAATCTGATTTCTCCCCTTTCTCGGTTTCATTAGTTATTGATAATTTTGCTTTTAGTATATATACCTTTAGCTGTAAAATGGTAGTGTTCTAGTTAATTATAGGTGGAACTCACTGCAGACAGTTAGGTATTTTTCCTTCACTGATCACAGTTTGGCTTTGTTTATGAGATGAGGGGCTTCGCCTGCAAATCGTCATTCACAGGTGATTTGAAGTTGGTTAACCTCTGGGCTTTGAGTTTTCCTTACAGCGTCACTGTTTATCTCTGCTCTGAGCCTCAGCATTTTATAAGCTCCATTAATAACAGCTTTTAAATAGAAGTAGAAAGAACACAATGCGTTGAAAAGCTAATACAGTTTCATTAAAAATATTAAATCAGACTGTATAGGTTTTCTGCTACAAGTACCATGAAGTGACTCTTTCCTCAAAGGATAGTGTTGTAATAGAGTAACACCTGTGAAAGCTTCTGTTAAGAATTTCCTATTCAAACAAGGTTGTTTGCTCCCGCATCAGTAAAGCAGAATCGAAAATCATCAGGGATAAGGGGTATTTACTCAGGTAGAATTCCATTTGTGTTACTTTTTCACCTTGTAAGCATAGTTTGTTCTGGAAAAAGTCATATACAGATTTAATCCAGTAGATGTGTTTCTGAAAAGTTGAGCACAATCTCAGGCTTGGTAAATTGATTCATGCTTCCTCAGTGATAATACTTGTAGTGTTTTCTGTTTGCTTTGTTCTTCACTTTGGCACTTGGCCTGTTGAATTTCATTTAAAAAACTTAAAAATCCTTTCATATAAAAATTTTAATGATCAAATTATTTTAAAATAAGTTTTCCATTTTAAAAAGCAAGCTTTCTTTAATACAACTATGTTCCTACTAAGGACATAGTTTTAGAGTTTGACAGTAGAATTAAGAAGCTAGGAAACTTGTGTTTGGTTGATTTATTTGTTCACCAAAGACTAAAATCTCATGAAATACAGAACTTTAAAATTCAAATGCTCAGCTCTGTTTATTTATAGAATGTAATTTATATGGCACTGGGCTTTAATTAAAGTGTATTCCTTAAATGGTGGTGATTAAAAGATAAGTTAAAAGTCAGGCTATGCAGTATTCCCTTTCCTTTGTTGATGCTTGTGATACGGCACTTATAATGATGTTTGTCTGCAATTCAAAATCAAATTGTATTGATACTGTATTCTGTGTTTTTTATCCCATTATTTTAGAAGTCCTCAGACATATGATCTCAGAATATGTATATGTATTTATATAGTTTATATATGTGTACATTTGAGATAAAAGTTGTAGTATTTTGGTTTTTTTTATAACCATCTTTCCTTATCTTGAAGTATTAATGGGCTTAAATCAAGCAAATGTGATTATCCATTCAAAATTTGTGTTACATTATTAATATTTCTTTATGAACTAAAGGTCACAGATAACTGGATTATTTCTTCTAGGGTACATATGGCAATGTAGTATTGACACATTCTGTAAGTATGCAGGTCTAGTCAGAATGAGTTAAGGCTCATAGAGCAGATGTTAGGTAAATGGAGAACAGTTTCTGTTATACATAGTTATTTTAATAGCCCAAGCAAAAATTGATTGAAGATAGCCCTTATTTGTGACTAACACCACCACCCCTCATACCAATGTTACCTCTTAACAGCCTACAAATAGAAAAGAACAACTTAGGCAAATAAACGATATCCACTAAAAACTCCATTATAAGCCTCATCCTTAATGGAAGTGTGTTAGATGCCATTTCCTTGGAACTTAGAAACATGACGCTGGTTTCTGTCACTGCTTCCAACATTATGCTAGAAGTCCTAGCCAGTAAAATAAGAAAAGGGTAAATAATATAAGGAATGAAAAGAAGCAAAACTTTCATTATTTATTGATGATTGTTGATACAGAAGATTTAAGAAAAATCTATTATGTACACTTCTAGCACTGATGCTGGATATAAGATAATTTAACAAAAAAATCATGCTTCTATACTTCAGCAAAAATGTTTAGATAGTGTGATTTAAAAATATTCTAGTCACAAGAGCAACAAAATTACATCACTTGTCTAATAAAAGATATGTAACAACTTCATGGAGAAAGTTATAAAACTTTACTAAAGAGGCTAAAACTATCTCAAATATATGAGCAGACAGAAAAGCTTGGGAATGTCAAATACTTTCAATATATCAGTTAACTCAGTGTCATTTCAAACAACATTCAGGTTTATCCTGTAGAACTTGGCAAACTGATCCTAAAATTTATATGGAAAGATAAAATGTCAAGATTACTAATAAGAAAAATGAAGCAGGAGGATTCATTTAGTTGAATATAAAGCTAAAGTAATTAGTACAGAAATAGATAAATGAAAAATAACAAAGTTCAAGAACAGATATTTAGAGGAACTCTGTATTGGAGTTGTATAGGAACTCTATCTCTATAACATCATTGGGGGAGGAATGAACTATTTGGTAGTCTGCCATATCAGCTATATGGTTAGCCATATTGGAGAAGAAAAATTGAATTCTTAATTCAAACACAAAAATTGAATTCTTTAGACTTAACATTGAAAAATCAAAAATTTTAAATATAATATCTTTATAACATGTCAGAAGAGAACATTAAAATAAGACCCAAAGTATTAACCTTAAAAGAAAAGCTATAGAAGGCCCCCGCTAGTGGTTCAGTGGTTAGGAATCCACCTTGCAATGCAGGGGACTCGAGTTTGATCTCTGGTCTGGGAAGTAAGATCTCACATGCCTCGGAGCAACTCAGCCTGTGCCCCACGCAGCGCCGCCGAACCCGCGCGTCGCCACTGGAGAGTCTGTGAGCCGCGATCCCGAGCGCTGCAGCTAACACCCAGTGCAGCGAAATAAATACGTATTTTTAAAAAGATATAAAAAATAAAATTTAAAAGTTTCATTTATAAAAAAACAAAAAATTTTATTATGCTAAAATGGTAACGAACTTTTCCTATTTATTTGATTGCTGTTCATCTTACCTCTACCAAATTAAGCTCTGCAGAGGCAGGAGCCTTGGTTATTTCTCTAGTATGTAGAATAGTGCCTGAATCAATGTGACTTAAAATCTATTCCATACATGTGGCCAGTTGCAACCTAAAGCTCCTTGGGATGCTGGGAACATTCATCCTCCCATTTGCTGTATTTAATTGGTGGAAAAGGTTGAAGAGCACTCCTAATTGACTGAAATTTGAAACCACCTGTCTGCTACATCTGGGAAACTAAAGAAGAAAATTTTGTGTTTTATTCATAGTTCCCAATGAAATCTATGCATTTAATGGCAACCCACTCCAATATGCTTGCCTGGAAAGTCCCATGGACAGTGAAGCCTGGTGGGCTACAGTCCATGGGGTTATGGCTTAACAACTAAATAGGATTCACTAACTCACTGCACTCTCTTGAAATTTCCTGAGCGGGGAGAAAGTATCCAGTAAGACCTGGCCTCAGCCAGTATGAAGGTTAGAATCATGTAGTGGAAAAGGAGATAAGCAAATCAGTGATCATTATGTGACAGGTAGGTACTATCGCAAAGGTATACCTTGGAAGCAGAAAGGTCAGAGCATTCTAAAACAGTTTATATTATAAGTAAATAAACTTCTACTACATTTAAACACACTTAAAGTATTTGGAGGGTATTTACAAAAAATAAGAATTTAAAGAAGAATAAACTTTCTGGAAAGAAAAAGAGAATATGCTGTAAGATATATACAGGTAAGAATATATCTGTTTTCCTTTCTTGTATCCTTAGAGCTTAGTATTTGGAATGTGGAACGTACCCAGAAAAAGTGTTTTGACTAAATCAGTTGAAGAGAGTGAGAAATATTTAGTTATTTTCTTTTAACAAAATGTTGTCTTCTGAAGAATGCTCATTTCCCTTTACTTACCATCCTTCGTAGTCCCCTAGTTCTTATGTCTGGTAGACTTGTCTTCGCTGAAGCTAATGTACCCTCATAAAGCTCATCTTCCTTTGACATCGCTTTCCATGTGTGATACCCCGGTTTAAAAATTCTTCAAGGGGATCCTTGTTTCTTACAGTGGTGAGTGCAGGCTTCTGAGCCTTGTGTTCAGGGTTCTTTGTGTTTGGTCCCATCACAGCTGTCACACTGCATCGCCCACTGTCACTAAGTATGACCCCACCTCTATAGGGATTCTAGACGGTCTCTCACCCGTTACACAGAACGTGCTCATCTCGCTTCCTTTCATGCTCAGTTGCTCACACATCTGGAGTGTGCTCTGCTCTTCAGTGAAGCAAATGATGCTCAGTCTGTTAATCACAGACTCCCTGCCACCTGTGTCCCTTCTAGCCCATTATGATCTTTGTTTTCTGATAGAAGATACTTAGATACGTCAGAGAGAGAGCAGTGGTGAAAGACTTCACAGAAATTATATGAGGTGAGTTTGGAAGACACGGGCGGTCACTAATGTGCACCTCCTTCATGGAAATCCTCTTGGAAATGTTTATGGTCGTCTCATTTCCATGCTTCAGACCAGACCCTTATGATTTCCATTTTACTGAAACTTTTCTCTCCAGAGTCCATTGGCTTTCCTTTCTAAACGTTTGTATCTTCTATAATAACCTTGAGAGTTTTTTTAAAATTATAAAAGCAATACAGTGTAATAATAATTTGTGGGAAATAGAAACAGGGTTAAGGAGAAAGTAAAAACCACCAGTGCTTCTACTACTTTCACCATGACTCTTTGGTATACAAAAAAATCTTCCTTAAAAGTATTTGATACCCCAAAAACATCTTCCTTTAAAGTTCCTAGGTAGAATTTTTGGGTATCAGAGTAAAAGCTCTTCAGCTCTACTAACCATAAGTTTATGATGTCAGCAGTTGGCTAAGTTATAAGTAGAGTCTTGCCTATTATACTGTTCAATGGTCTGTAGCCTATTTATTGGGTTTGTAATTATTTTGATGTGATTTGCAGATTATATTACATATAATATTAATATCACTAAGGCTTAAAAGAATAAAAACTTTACATGTGTTAAAAGTTTCAGTAAAAACAGCCAAATAATTATAATAGAAATATATATAGAAATTATTAAAAAATTAGAAAGTGTAGAAAAACTGATGAACATAAACGTATATTTAATACAGTCGTGATACAGCAGGGATAATAATGACTATATTCAGTTGATGGTAAAGAAATAAGTAAAACTGTGCCTAGAGGATATTTAATTAGGTGGTGGTTGTAGAGTCGCTCAGTTGTGTCTGACTCTTTGTGACCCCATGGACTGCAGAATCATCATGGACAAGTAGAAAGTGAAAAACTCCAGGGGCATCCCAGTCTTAGGTGGGTCTTCATAGTTTTGTGAGATTTACCAACAGGAGCCCTACCAGGTTCTTACAGTGAAGGCTTAGAAAAATTCTCTTGATACTGGCAGAGGGAGAGGAAAAGCAGCTATTTTGAAAATGTCCAGAACATTCTGTTTTTCTTAAACGTGCCCTCAAAAGAACCTGTTTTGCTAGCCTAGCCTGTGGGTTTTGTCAGAGCCTAACTGATCTAGGGGAAGGGAGATGCCCAATTCCAGCCTCCTCTAACCTTCCCCGTAGGTGAAGAGAAATACAAACTGCCTCTGGCCAGCCTGTCCTATGGGGGTGGAGGTGGGGATAGTTTAAGTGTTAGTCCCTCAGTTGTGTCTGACTCTTGGTGACCCCATGAATGGTAACCAGCTAGACTCTTCAGTCCATGGAATTTTCCAGGCAAGAATACAAGAGTGGCTTGCCGTTTCCTCCTCCAGGGATCAAACCCAGGTCTTCTGCATTGCAGGCAAATTTTTGTCACCGTCTGAGCCACAAGGAAAGAAGCACTTGTAAATGTCACAGTCTTTATAAAAGGCAGAGGATTAAGAGATTGAGACACAGAACTATGGGACATTTCTCCTCCCACCTCCACACCTCACTACCACTTTAGGAGCCTGTTTATCTCAGCTTTTTTTACCTGGTGCATTATGTTCAACTTTTAACAAAAAATTATAAGGCATAGTAAAAGCCAAAATTGATATGTATGAATCAACAACAATTGTATATTTCTATTATAAAATAGATCACCAAAAGAAATTTATATTTCTATTATCAGTTCAGTTCAGTCGCTCAGTTGTGTCCTACTCTTTGCGACCCCATGAATCACAGCACGCCAGGCCTCCCTGTCCATCACCAACTCCCGGAGTTCACTCAGACTCACGTCCATCGAGTCAGTGATGCCATCCAGCCATCTCATTCTCTGTCGTCCCCTTCTCCTCCTGCTCTCAATCCCTCCCAGCATCAGAGTCTTTTCCAATGAGTCAACTCTTTGCATGAGGTGTCCAAAGTACTGGAGTTTCAGCTTCAGCATCATTCCTTCNTTTAAGCCAACTTTTTCACTCTCCTCTTTCACTTTCATCAAGAGGCTTTTTAGTTCCTCTTCACTTTCTGCCATAAGGGTGGTGTCATCTGAATATCTGAGGTTATTGATACATCTTGTACTAGTATGCTGCATTTGTTATAATTGATGAACCAATATTGACATATAATATTAATTAAAATCCATGGTTTACATGAGGGTTCACTCTTGGGTTGTATATTCTCTGGATTTCAACAAATGTCTAATGACATATTTCTACCATTACTGTGTCATGAAAAGTAGTTTCACTACCCTCAGAGCACTCTTTACCCCACCTCCCTGTCCTTCCCCCATCTCCCTGAACCCCTGGCTACCACTGATCTTCTCCCTGTCTCCATAGTTTTGCTTTTTCCAGAATGTCACCTAGTTGCGGTCATCCAGTACATAGCCAGATTGGCTTCTTAGCAATATGCCTTTATGATTCTTCCATGTCTTTTCAGGGCTTGATAGCTCATTTCTTCTCATCACTAACTAATCTTCCTTTGAATTGATATACCACAGTTAGTTTATCCATTTACTTACTGGAGGACTTTTCAGTTGCTTTCAAGTTTTAACAGTTATAGAACACCTTGCATTTTAAGATTTAAATTTGAAAATTTTTCTTCATATCAGGTATATTCATTCCTAGGGTTACTGTAACAGAATATGCAAATTGGGTGGCTTAAAACAACAGAATCTTATTCTCTCACAGTTCTGGAGTATGTAATAAGAAATATATATATATATATAGGTCTTCATCTTTAGCTCTTAGAGCTCCTAAAACTTGTTGTCTTCTAAGTGATAAGAGCCAAAGAAACATCTTTGGTTATAATATTTGGCTTTTTAGTCTCTGGTTCCAGAGTGATAAAAGTAAAGAGCATCTTTTGTTTTTCGTAATACACCCTCTTGGGTCACACCTGAGTTTGTGTTAATGAGTAACTCTTGGAAAGCCCCTAGGGATGGGACCTGGTTATCGTGGGAGCCCACCTTTGATTGCTTTTGGAACTTTCAGCCTCTTCCATGTCTGGGGAGGGGAGAGAGGCTGGAGGTTGAGTTGATGACTGATGGCCATGATTCAGTCCGTCTAGTAATGAAGCCTCCATGCAGATACCCTGACTGAGGGGTTTAGAGGTCTTCCGGATTGCTGCACACTTTAAGGGTATGGAAGTTTCAAGGTGTGGAAATCCCACACAGCCTTATACCACATGCTGCTATCTAAGTGCTGTCCTTCATAAAAATTTGGCAAATGTAGGTAAGATGTTTCTCTGAGTTTTGTGAGCCATTTTAGTAAATTACTGAACTGAAGAAGAGCTTGTGGGAAACTTAGATATATGAATGTTTGGCCAGAAGTACAGATGACAGTCTAGGGTTTGAGATTGGTGCTTGAAGTGTAGGGGCGGTCTTGTGGGACTAAGCCCTTGCGATGTATGACCTGTGCTAACCACCGGTGATAGTGTAGTAACTGAGCTGTAGGATACCCAGGTGGTATCTGCTGAGAATTGGAGGTTTCCTTGGTATGGAAAAACCCACATGTATAGTGTCAGAAGTGTTGAGAGAGAGGATGTTGGGAGGGTGGTTACTTGTGAGGGCTCAGAGGTTCTCAGAGCCCTCACAATCTGTTCCGTACCTCTTTTCTAGCTGCTGGGGAAGACCCATGATTCTTGGTGTTCCTTGGCTTGTAGATCCATCACACTAATCTCTAACTCCATCTTCGCATGACATTATCCGTGTGGCTCTGTATTTTAATAGGGATGTCATCTCACATACACGGCGGTCACACTGGATGAGGGGTCCACCCTATCCAGTATATCCTCACTGAACTAACGGCATCCGCACTGACCGTATTTCCAGATAAGGCCACGTTCCCAGGTGCCATCAGTTGGTACCTCTCCCTGTCTGTAAATAACCGGTAGCATGAAGTGATGCTTTCCAGCCTGCTCCTGTGTGCATACGCTCCCTTTTTTTGGTCATTGTTGAGTCATTGATGATGACGTAATTTTATCCAGCTCTTACTAATTGTGGTTTCAGCTGAAAACCAAATTTTCCTTGGCAGTGTTATAAAAAAGGGCTTCCTTGTGCTTGAATTTGGATGTATTTTCAAATATATAACCAATAAGATACATCCCAGATGCCAGTGTGTGGCTCTACCCTGCTCAGATTGGTTTTTATGGTTCATTTGCGTACTTTGTGGTTTGTCAAGTATAAAAAAATAACAATAAAGTGAAATTGATGTGAAATGATTTTTTCCTAGAATTATCCAATGAAGGATGTTTATTCTTATTTACTGTTTTAGTACATAAAGAAACTGTGAAAGATAGTTTATAACTTCTACAGACTCATTTTCCCCTTTTAGGTAGTTATAATTTAGTGTTTTGCAGATTTCAGAAAGAATTCTTTTCCTGTTTTTCTGTTATCTTACATTCCATGTGAAAACTGACCCCTAAGCTTGCCAATTTCCAGATCATCGTTATAACAAGGTTTCTGAATTTCCTTTATAATAGTTTCCTAATCAGAGAGGAGAGAAAAGGAGGTTGGTTAGAGTCTCATGGAAAGTTACTGAGCACTCTGAAAATAGTTTGATAAAAAGGCCATGGAAGAAAGTGGGGAAGAAACATGCTTGGAGATAGGGCAAAAGTGAATTCTGTTTTAGGAATAAAAAAGTTATAAATTTCAATCTATGTGGGTTTTTTGGTTTGTTTGTTTGTTTCCACCAGCAAGATTTTAATGTGTTCAATAGACTTTCCTTGAAAAGGGTTAAATATTGTATTAACTGCTATTAAAGAACAGATTTTATGTAATCTTTATTGATAGTGGAAGACAGAGGAGCCTGATGTGCTACAGTCTGTGGGGTTGCAGAGTCAGACACAGTTTAGCCACTGAACATCATCTATTGATACAGCCAGAGCTCCTGAATCAAGTCAGCGTCTAATGCAGCTGACTGAGAACAGATTGGCGAGCCAGTTAGTGGCTTTGGTTCAGTAGGAGAACCCATCTTGTGTATTCCAGAGGGTGTCTGTCTCCTGAGGGGAATGTCTCTCTTCCTCTCGTATCTGAGTGCTACATAACTTTCTCTCTGCTGGAGATATCTGCATGTGAGTGCTGACACGCCCGATCAGTCTGGCTTTGCTGTCTTAGTTTCTCTACTCTCATTTTACGAAGGTAGAACCCTTGTGTTTTTGGATTCTTTGTTTTGACCTTAACTCCTTTTTTCATTTAATCTGTGTTTCCTTTTTCATTACTGACATATCTGAAATGCAGTTCTCTTCAAGTAAAAATCACCATGCGTGTTGAAATAATTGTTTGCATTTGTTTTATAAACCCAGGGTCAAATTTGATCACTTCTTCCAACAGTTTATCTCTTACCCCTCTTTATTTCTCTCATCATGGACTAATTTAGGATTTTGGTGTTTCTCTCCTATATTGTTATCTTCTAATCTTTATCATATCAGTTTTGTGCACCTCTTTGACCATGCTATTTACCTCTGTCAGAGATCTGCAGTGGTTTTCCTTTAGATACTGGTCAAGTTTAATATCCTTACTCTCCTCCCTCCATGTATTTTATTATATAAATTTCCAAACACATGAATTCTCTGTATGTTGAATATTAACCTCTTATCAATGTGATTTGCAAATATTTTCTCTCATTTGGTAGGTTGTCTTTTATTTTGTTAATGGTTCCCCTTGTTGTGCAGAAGTCCTTAGTTTGATGTAGTCCCACTTATTTTTCTTTTGTTGTGTGTGTGTGTGTCAAATCCAAAAAAATCATTGCAAAGACTGATGTTATTGATGTCAAGGAGCTTGTCCTCTACATTTTCTTCTGGGAATTTTTTGCTTTCAGGTCTTAAATTCAAGTCTTTAATTCCTTTTGGGTTGATTCTTGTGTTTGGTGTAAGATAAGATCCCAATTTCACTCTTTTGCATTTGATATCCAGTTTTCTCAACACTATTTATTAAAGAGACTGTCTTTTCCTCGTTGTATATTCTTGGCAACTTTGTGGTAAATTAATTGACCATATATTAGTGGGTTTATTTGTGTGCTGTGTATCCCATTCTGTTGATCTATGTATTTTTCTAATGCCAATACCATACTGCTTTTATTACTATAGCTTTGTAATATAGTTTGAAATCAGGAAGTATGATGCCTCCATCTGTGTTCTTTCTCCAGATTTCTTTGGCTATTCAAGATCTTTTGTGGTTTCATACAAAAGATCTTTCTATTTTTGTTGAAAAATGTCAGTGGAATTTTGATAGGGAATGTATTGAGCTTTTTTAATTTCAAAATTTACTTCATTTTATATTGTATATTCATGGAGAAATTATACTGGCTCTAGTTATTTTTAATAGTCTTTTCCTTTAAGCTATATAATATGTTTAAAATTAAGTGGTTAATGTACCTGTCCTATTACAGAATTTGAGTTTTCTGAATCTCACTGTATATTTACCTTATCAGTGAGTTGTACTTTTCATATGTTTTCATGTTACTATTAATGTCTTTTCATTTCAACTTGAACTCTTTTCAGCCTTTTTTTTTTTGTAGGGCAGATCTAGTAGTGATGGTTTCGTGTGACAGACCTAACTTTTGAGAAAGTTTTTATTTCTTCTTCATTTCTGAAGGATACCTTTGTTGGATAGAGTATTCTTAGCTGGTAGTTTCTTTCTTTGAATAAAAGAAATGTGAAATATCATTCATTCCATTCTCTTCACCTGTAAGGTTTCTGCTTGGAGATCTGCTGATGGCCTAATGGTTACAGTCTATCTTACTGGTGTTAGGATTTTCTGTTTGTCTTTGGTTTTCACCAGTTTCATTATAATGTGTCTGAGAGATAATGGGGGGAATCTGTTAGCTTCTTGAACTTGGATGTGCAGCCTTCTCTCCAGGTTTGGGAAATTCTCAGCTGTTATTATTATTTTTTTAAATCAGCTTTATTACCCCTTTCCTTTCTGTTCTCCTTCTGGAACTCTAATGATTCTGCTGTTTATTCTTGATGGTGTCCTATAGATTACGTAGTTGTAGTCCCTTTTTATTCTTTTTCATTCTTTTCTCTTTGTTCTCCTCTGACAGAGTTAATTTCAAAGTTCTGTCCTCTAACCATGGATTCTGTCTTCTGCCTGTTCTGTTCTGCTGTTGATGCTTTCTCTTACATTCTTCATTTCATTCATTGAATTCTTTAGCTCCAGAATCTATTATGTTTAGTTCTTTTAAAGATTTGTCTCTGTTTATTTCTCATTTTGATAATGTATTCTTTTTCAGGTTTTGTAACATTGTGTCTTTATTTTCTTGCAGCTATTGAGTTTCCTCAGATGGCTATTTTGAATTCTTTATAGGATCAATCACTTTTCTCTGTATTTTTGCCTTAAGTTGCTGGAGGATGATTATGATCTTTTGGAGTGTCAGGTTTCCCTTATTCTTCGTGTCCCTTGTCATTTTACACTGCTGTTTTGGCACTTGAAGTAACAGTTAACCTCCTCTGATCTTTACTAGCTGAGAGATACTTTTTGTTGGTCTGGTTTATGTTGTTGGGAAGGGTGATACTGGCAAAGGTCTTCCTACCCACTCTAATGTCCAAACTTGTATTTTTCTTGTTGTTCTGATGGGAGTGCTGGAACTTCTTTAGAAACCTGAACTTCCATAAAGGCTTTCTCATATGTGGGTATCTGCCCAAGTCCCATGTTTTCCAGGTACTGCAGTTAAGAGGGGTTAGAGTCAGTTCACAGGCTCCTGCTGCCTCCACATCCTGTACCAGGTTCTTTCTGCTTGTTACACATTGCGCAGGTGGATGAGGCTCCTTCTAGGTCCTTCAGCGTATGATGCCGGGTTCCATAGCTCCCATGAGGCACTTTTGTTCATTGTTAGATGCCAAATTTTAGATGTTAAAGGGCAGCAAAAACAAGAGACGTCTTACGCTACCATGATGCTAACATCACTCCTCTTGCTGCTTTCTTTAGAACAGTAAGTTGCTTGCTATTCTGTAGCTAAGTCTAGGAGTTTAATAGTTCAGAAGTTAAATATATGGTTCCCATTATGACATCCTATCTCAAATATTAATCCTTGTGTGTTTTAGAGCAGAGGAATAAAGGACCATGTGAATAAGCCATTGTGACAAGAGAGTGCCAATTTATGTTGATGCTTCTGTTAAGTGAATAAGTGTTTCTTACATTTTGATAGCACCTTGCAAGTCTCTTTATGATGCAGTGATCTCATTTCATATTCACAAACTAGTAAGGTGGATATTAATATTACCTTAATAATATAAGCAGAGACATTACTTTGCCGACTAAGGTCCATCTAGTCAAGGCTATGCTTTTTCCAGTAGTCATGTATGGATGTGAGAGTTGGACTGTGAAGGAAGCTGAGTGCCAAAGAAATGATGCTTTTGAACTGTGGTGTTGGAGAAGACTCTTGAGAGTCCCTTGGACTGCAAGGAGATCCAATCAGTCCATTCTGAAGGAGATCAGTCCTGGGATTTCTCTGGAAGGAATGATGCTGAAGCTGAAACTCCAATACTTTGGCTACCTCATGCGAAGCACTGACTCTTTGGAAAAGACTCTGATGCTGGGAGGGATTGGGGGCAGGAGGAGAAGGGGATGACCGAGGATGAGATGGCTGGATGGCATCACTGACTCGATGGGCGTAAGTCTGAGTGAACTCCGGGAGTTGGTGATGGACAGGGAGGCCTGGAGTGCTGCAATTCATTGGGTCGCAAAGAGTCGGACACAACGGAGGACTGAGCTGAACTGAACTGAATAATATAAATGATGAAACTAAGACTCAGAGTTGTATGGTGGCAATAACTGTTTTTTGGTTTTCATTCTGTGTGTGTTTTTTTTTGACTGCAGGGTAGTTAGGATGTAAAACTTGTCTTTGCTGGATACCACAAATTTATTATATATATTTTCATTCCCTCTTTTCAGCTTAATTATTGCCTCAAGTAATTTCTTTTTCTTTTTTTTAAAAGCAGGACACATGTGCTATATTTTTGTTGACTTGGCATATCTGAGAATGACTTCCGTATTAGAGTGATCACAGACTTTTCCTTTAAGAATCCAATAACATTTTCTTATTGTTTTCTGGGGTATAGTTTTACAGAGAGACCTGAAGATAGCTGGGTTTTGCTTTGTATGTAAATTCTCCTTTAAAAAAATTTTGTGTATGTAGCCATAGTTTGTCTTTTCATTACAGTTCAAAAAGTTTTGCTAAGATGCACCCATATATGTCTCTGTTCATTGATTTTTTTACTTTGGAACACGGTAAACTAGTCTGATCAGCAAACATAGAATGCTGCTGCTGCTGCTGAGTCGCTTCAGTTGTGTCCGACTCTCTTTATTCAGTTTCAAAAACATGCTCTTCAGTTACATGTTGGATTATTACTTTTAACCAGTTTTAATTTTTTCCTTTAGGGAATAAAATTATTTTATTGGTTATCATCTTCCCTCATGGTTTTTATGTCTGTTCTTCTCTACAAATTCTTAAGAGGCTTTCCATGTTTGCCCTCTACATAAGTGCTGCTTTCTGAATAATTCATTCAATTCTTTATTAATACCAGCACAGGTTTTATTTCTGCTATTACATTAAAATTTTTTGTAAGCAGTTCCTTATTTTATCCATTTCTCTGAGTTTCTGTCTCTCCTTTCTGTTCCTGTTTCCTGGGGGGTATGGCTCATTTACTTTTAGGTATGTGGATAGCTTACGGATTGTGTCTACTAATGCTTGTAGAAATTATTTTCAGAAGACTGCCTTTTTTTTTTTGAGCTTCAAGCTGGTACTTCTTGTCAAATAATCTTTTTTTCTAGGCTCCCCCTCCCCCCTTTTTTTCCTTCGGTTTTGTGACAGATAGATTCGTTCAGAGTCAGTGTTTGCCAGTAAACAAAGTGTCTGGATTGCCCTTGGCCTGCCTTGTTCAGTTGTTTGAGTTTCTTTTTACGCCAGTATCTTGAGCTCTAAGTGAGTTGTTCATGTAAAACCTCCAGTGTATACCTGTTATTAAAAGTCTGTCATCTGGTGCAGATTTTCCAAACAATGCTGTCCATCTTGCTTCTCTTCATTGTCTTGCTCTCTGACGTTCTAGTCAGAGAGTATCAGAGAGCCTACAGTTCTTGACATGTACTACTGACATGCATTTCTCTGTGTCTTTTCTCACTTTGCAAAGCTTTACTTATGAAGATTATATCTCATCACGCACCCATGCCTCTGCCAGAACTGCCTTTGTCTCCACGCCTGTCTGCAGTGGACATATTTTCTGGGGATTGTAGCTTCCTACTGAATGCAGAAATATAGAAAGAGAGGAAATCATGGGGAGCAACACTAACAACTATGAGAAGTAAATCTGTGCCGTAGATAACTAGTGTCCAGCTTTGTAAGTGACATGAACATTAATTCCAAATCAAGTGGTAGACAATGGGCACAGAATAAAGTATCTTCCCTTTATATGATCTTTCACATGTGTTTGATTTTTTTCAGTATACTGTGTGTTATTATTTGTATCTTTTGTTTTCATAATTGGTAGAAATTCTTACCAGATTCTGGCAGTCTTGTTAGTCTAAATATTTTGCTAGTATTATTGATGGAAAATACTTGTTAAGTATATTTTTGTGTCAACTCTAATATAAATACTTTGTGTATTAACTCATTTAATTTATAACAACTCTTTTGTGGAGTACTGTGATTATGACCATTTTATAGGTGGGGGAAATGAGAACACCTTGTCTAAGAGTACCTACATAGCATGTAGCATAGTTAGAATTTGAAGCCAAGAAGTCTGTATATATTTGCATTTGCAAGTTTTCATCTTGATTTTCTGTATCTTCATAGGCCCACCCTCTCTCCTTCCTTCCCTCCTTATCTCTCTTCCTTTTTACTTACATTTCTTTTATGACTACATAAAAGATTATATCAGGAACTAGCAATGAGATACCATTAAAAATGTGACCTTTTTTGAGTTCTAGAATGTGGAATATTAAAAAAGTATATATGTATGTATATATTTTAGTTCTTTAGGTATTGCTTTATGAAATAAATTATTAAATTTTCAAAAGTGAATTTGTTCAGCTTGCAGATGTATTAAACAGAAGTAATTTGTTCTTTGTAGTTCGTCCTTTATTAACCTTGATGAGTGTTGGGCTGTGGCAGTAATGTTTAACCCTTTGTTTCATCCTCCCTAAGTGTACAACTTAAACTTGGGAATGATTTGATTATCAGTAAAAATTAGATTCATTGGATTAGTGCTGCTCAATTCAGGCACCACTAGATTGATGGCTGTTGAGCACCAGAAATGTGGCTGGTCTGGTCGAAATGTGCTAGAAGTATAAAACATACTCTGGATGTTGAAGGCTTAGTATGAGTAAAAGAATATAAAGTATCTTTTACTTAAAAATACTTACTATATCTTGAAATGACTGTTTTTGAGTTGTTAGATTAAGTAAAATCTATTATTAAAACCAATTTTGACTTTTTTACTTTTTTACCGTTAAAAATAGTTAAAAATTATGTGTGTGCCTCGTATTTTATTTTTGTTGGGAATTCAAAAATGTGTGCACTATGGTGTCTCTTCCCACAGTCTGGTAGAGAGGAGAGGGGCTCCTCTAAAACATACTCTGGATGTTGAAGGCTTAGTATGAGTAAAAGAAGATAAAGTATCTTTTACTTAAAAATACTTATTATATCTTGAAATGACTGTTTTTGAGTTGTTGGATTAAGTAAAATATATTATTAAAACCAATTTTGACTTTCTTTTTACTTTTTTACCGTTAAAAGATAGTTATAAATTGTGTGTGTGCCTCTTATTTTTGTTGGGAATTCAAAAATGTGTGCACTATGGTATCTCTTCCCACAGTCTGGGTAAGTGCCAGAGAGGGGCTCATGCCTGCAGACCTCTGACCTAGTTTGATGGCCTGTGGAAGGTGACCTTTAAGGCAGTTGTGGTACCTTGTGTTTTTTTCCTTTTACCTTCTTTTGAGGACTCTCAGTCTGCTTTTTGGATGGAAGGAAATAAACGTCAAACGCTATATGACAAAAAAAAAAGATTGAGAATCTTTTTCTAGTTGTTTTGGTTCTCAGTCTAATGAAACAAATCAAGGTTGAAGTAGAACTGAGTCTGCTCATAGAGACCACTGCTCGCCCACCTCCTACGAAATTGACTTTGACAATCAAATGGCTAGTAGTGCCTCTTGCTCAGTATGGAACACAGATTGATTTGAGATCTCTCGACTTCAAAGTGTCTGTGGAACACATAGAGGGAGAGAAACATTAAGCAATTGGATGTATGGAACTGGAGNCTTTTTGGATGGAAGGAAATAAACATCAAACGCTATATGACAAAAAAAAAAGATTGAGAATCTTTTTCTAGTTGTTTTGGTTCTCAGTCTAATGAAACAAATCAAGGTTGAAGTAGAAGGTCTGAGTCTGCTCATAGAGACCACTGCTCGCCCACCTCCTACGAAATTGACTTTGACAATCAAATGGCTAGTAGTGCCTCTTGCTCAGTATGGAACACAGATTGATTTGAGATCTCTCGACTTCAAAGTGTCTGTGGAACACATAGAGGGAGAGAAACATTAAGCAATTGGATGTATGGAACTGGAGTCCAAGAAAAATATTGGCTAATGATAGAGACTGAAGTGAGGTAAGGCCATAGGTAAGGTTATGAAATCAACAGGAAGTGAGTAAAATGAGAAATGGGACAAACCTCTGAGGAATAAGTAAGGTTAAGAAAAGGGAATAGAAAGGTCATTGAAAAAGAGTGGCCAGAGAAGGAAGCGTTAGCCAGGAGAGTATGCTCTCAAGGAGCAGGTAAGTGCGGGTAGTATCAGATGTAGCTAGGAAATAGAAATAAAGACTGAGAAATATCCATTGTCTTTAATAATGAGGAGGTTATTGGGGAGAAAGGGCTTCCCTGGTGGCTCAGATGGTAAAGCCTCTGCCTGCAAAGTGGGAGACCCGGGTTCGATCCCTGGGTTGGGAAGATCCCTTGGAGAAGGAAATGGCAACCCACTCCAGTCCTCTTGCCTGGAGAATCCCATGGATGGAGGCGCCTGGTGGGCTCCAGTGCATGGGGCCGCAAAAGAGCCAGACAGAACTGACTGACTTCACTTTCACTTTCTACTGGGGAGAAAGCAGGTCCCCTGCAAAAAGCTGGGTTAGGCAGCAAAGCCAGATTGCAGAAGGTTGAGGAACTGATGGACGGTAAAGAATTGGAGACAGTGAAGGTTATTGTTTGGCAGTGAAAGAGGTGAAAGTTAAGGCTATTGAATGGTTGTGGGTATACTTAGCATAAAACAGTTGCATGTGCGCATGCATGCACTTGTGTGTGTGTACATGTGTTCTGGGGGTTGTAAGTCCATTAGAAAACCATGATTCTGTATCTTTACATTCTTGGAATCCAGTGTAACACCCTTCATAAGGTAACTACTCAGTAAGTGTTGTTGCTCTCTATTTTAATTTATTAAATATCTCTTTTTCAACAAGATTCTGTATCAACATCATTTCCAGATTCTCTAAACATTAAATCTACATAACAGTTTGATTTTATGTAAGTCTTAATGCAATAAGGCACTTGGATATGGCTGAAGGGAAAGAAAATGAGCTTTGTAGTCCGCCAAAACTATAATTCAAATCTAGGTTCTGACACTTTTTAGCTATAGGATTTTTTATAAGATAATTGTTGCTTCTGGGCTCTTTTTCCTTATCTAGGAAATGAGGATAATGATACCTTTCCTTATAGGGCCATTGAAGGAGTCAGTAAAAACGTAAAGTGTTTTGTGTAGTATATTCTACAAAGTAGGCACTAAGTAAATGTTTTGTAGAAAAATAGCAGCTTCATGTGTGATACATGCCAACATTACAGTCTTTATAATTTGATTTAAAGTAGTATATGTGATATAATGCTATTACTTTAAATAAGACCAAGCATACTCAGTTGAAATTTAAGTTAAAAATTAGCCTTTGAATAAAAATTGTTTCTTTTCTTGCCCTCTCCTCTCTTTTCCAATCCAGGTCCTGAGGGAGTCTAACAAATTAGCAGAAATGGAAGAACCACCCTTGCTTCCAGGAGAAAATATTAAAGACATGGGTCTGTAATGGTATTTTTTGTTGAATTTCCTCCTCTGTGACTGTACAGACTATTCAGTGTTTCCAGTGTACAAAGAACAGGCTCACTGTGCAGACACCTCCTAATTGACGGACTCGTTCCTGACAGCCTTCCCAGCCTCCAGTGTGCTCTCAATCTAGACCTATTGACTGTGTTTGGATTTTGACTAATGGAAACATGCCATTGAGTTATATTTTGCTACTTACTTTTCTGGTTTGAAAGAAGGTGACTTATTTTAAAAACTGTTGTGGAGTTCCATCACAGTAAATTTTATTATTGGAAATTACTGCAGTTAGATAGTGGGTTAGATAAAAAATTGAATTGTCACTTTGTACAAGTAATTTTTCTTGAAACACATTCTCTTTTTACTTCTTTATTTTTCCTCCTCTGAATAAATTTGTCAATTTTTGGATAAATATATTTCATCTACATTGCAAAGTGAGTCCTTTGCATGTCAGTGCCTTTCTTTATCCAACTTAGGTAACTAAGTAACCTAGGTAACTTATTGTGTGGACTGGAAACACACTTTCAAGCTATTTTTTGTCCTTATGCTTTAACTTTGTTACATTTGTGTGATAATATACAAAATACCCATACCTTTTGTATTTTTAAGATATTTATTTATCAAAGTATAGTTGACTTACAGTATTAGTTTAGGTGTTCAGCATAGTAATTTGATATTTTTGAAGATTAAACAACATGCATGCCAAGTCACTTCAGTTGTGTCCGACTCTGTGCAACCCAGTAGACGGCAGCCCACCAGGCTCCCCTGTCCCTGGGATTCTCCAGGCAAGAACGCTGGAGTGGGTTGCCATGTCCTTCTCCAGTGCATGAAAGTGAAAGGTGAAAGTGAAGTCGCTCAGTCGTGTCCAACTCTTAGCGACCCCATGGACTGCAGCCTACCAGGATCCTCCGTCCATAGCATTTTCCAGGCAAGAGTACTGGAGTGGGGTGCCATTGCCTTCTCCAACAGCATGCATAGTTATTATAAAATATTGACTGTATTCTTTGTGCCGCATATTACATCCTTATAAGTTGTTTATTTTGCAACTGATAGTTTGTACTTCTTAATCCCCCTTACCTGTTTTGCTCCTTTCCCCACCCCTCCACCCCCTAATAACCCCTACTTTGTTCTCTGTATCTGAGTCTGTTCTGTTTTGTTATATTTATTCCTTTGTTTTGTTTTTTGATTCTACATATAAGTGGAAATATATGGTGTTTGTCTTTCTATATGACATATTAAATATAATATCCTCCAGGTCTGTTCATATTCTCACAAATGGCAAGATTTCATTCCTTTTTAGGTATTCATTAACAGAAAAATGGATAAAGAAGATGAAATATACACAGAATAACCATATGATCCAGCAGTTCCACTCCTGGGTGTATATCTGGGGGAAAAAAGCCTTAATTAAGAAAGATACACACACCCCAGTGTTCATAGCATTATTTACAGTTGTCAAGATATGGAAGTGAACTAAGTGTTCGTCAATAGATCAATAGATAAAGAAGATGTGGAGTGTTTGTGTGTATATATGGGAATGTTTGTGTGCGTATGACCATGGAATACAACTCAGCCATAAAAAAGGATGAGATTTTGCCATTTATAGCAACATGGATGAACTTAGAGGTCATCATGCTAGATGAAGTCAGTTAGAGAGAGACAAGTACTGTATGATATCACTTATATGTGGGACCTAAAAAGTAGAGCAAACTAGTGAATATAACAACAAAAGAAGTAGACTCACAAGTATAGAGAGCAAACCAGTGGTTACCAGCGGGGAGAGGGAAGAGGGAGGGGCAATGTAGGGGCCGGAGAGTAAGACATGCATGCTATTGGGCATAAAATAAGCTACAAGGCTGTATTGTACAACACAGGGGATATAACCATTATTTTATAGTAACAATGAATGGAATACTACCTTTAAAAATTGTGAATCACCATGTTGTATACCTGTAACTTAACTGTATAGTACAGCAAGTACATGTCACTTAAAAAATGAAAGGGTCGTATGCTTGTATTCACAAAAGAACTCTAAAGAAATAGTGTAAGGTGATTGAGAAAAAGATGTGGTATACACACATACACACACACATACGTACACAATGGGATATTATACAGCTGTTAAAATACAGCTTTTGAGAAATAAAGTAATGTGTAGGTGAATACAATAAATGATTTCTTAGTCACCTTTCATTTTATCATCAGTCATAATTTTAAAAAGAACTTGAAAGTGATAGTTGCTCAGCCGTGTCCGACTCTTTGCAACCCCATGGACTGTAGCCCCCAGGCTACTTTGTCCATGGGACTCTCCAGATAAGAATACTGGAGTGGGTTGCCACCCCCTTCTCCGGTGAATCTTCCTAACCCGGGCATTGAACCCGCATCTCTTGCACCTCCTGCAATACGGGCGGATTCTTTACCATCTGAGCCACTGGGGAAGTCTTAAGCCAAGGGTCATTTACTTGTGTACAAATAAGCAGGCCAAAGGGGACCTATCCTCTTTGTTTTTGTTGCCTATGGCACGTTTAGTTCCTTCATGTATGGCATTTCTCTCTCGTTACTTTTACTCTTGGTTGAATACTTGCCCATTCCTTTTTCCCCCTACTCACTTCAGGTATCCTAAGTTCTCCTGAGCTACTTACTCAGTAAGGTGTTATGTATTATTACTACTTGATACTATATGATAATGATAATTCTCATTACTGAGTGCTTACCATCTGATTTAATCATCCTCACAATGACCTTCTGAGAAAGTTGCTGATCCCATTTTGCAGATTACGAAACTAAAGCATAGGAAGACTGCCTGGCTAGTAAAGTTATATCTAGCACTGTGAGAGTTTTTTTCCCTCTTCTGAGCCTAAAAGCATATGCTATTCCACTGTGATAAATGACCTTACAAAAGAGTTTCACGTTATCATTCAGTCTCTCTTGTTATCTTCTTTTTTAGATAGCAGCACTCCATTTAGGACTTCATCCTTGGCTTATTTCCCTTTCCTCTCTCATTTGTTCTTTTTGGTTGATGATATCTAAGTTAGTAGTTTTACCTACCATGTATTTACTGATGACTCCCAAATCTGTTACTTCTAATGTGAACCTCTGTCCTAATACAGATAAATGATGTCGGCATCTTAGACACATGGCCATGGGTATTCTATAGATACCCTTATACCCACCATATCCAAAACTGAAGTCATCACCTTATCTCTAAATTTATTCCTTTTCTTCTTTCCATCAGTTAACATTAACACTGATTGTCCATTCACTCAAGGCAGAAATCTTGGAGTCATCTTCAGCTGCTCTTTTTTTCTGAGCTCTGACATTCAATCAGTTACCAGATCCAGAGGAGTACTCTCCAAAAATTTATTGTTATCTTTTTCTCTCAATTTTCATGAGCCCTTGGTATAGTATTCATGTTGAATTTCAGGTACCTATGAGAAACTTTTAGGAGTTTAGGAGAGAGATCAGGTTCAGTTCAGTTCAGTCGCTCAGTCGTGTCCAACTCTTTGCGACCCCATGAATCGCAGCACGCCAGGCCTCCCTGTCCATCACCATCTCCCGGAGTTCACTCAGACTCACGTCCATCGAGTCTGTGATGCCATCCAGCCATCTCATCCTCGGTCGCCCCCTTCTCCTGCCCCCAGTCAGGTTAGAAGTCATATTTTGGAATCATCAGAATATGGATATTGGTTGAAAATGAAAGTATGAAAATAACTCAGAGTGTATGGAGTGAAAACAGGGCCAAGAACATAGCTTTGGTAGGCATTTTACAATTATATGGTAGAAGAAGAACCAGTGAGGAGGAAATTAAGGAATGAAGAGAATGTGATACAGTATAAATTAGAGCGATCCAGACTGTATACTTTGTCCAAATAATTGCTTTACTTTCCCACGTCTGTGTTTTAGGTTCTTCTCTTTACTGAATGCTGTATTAGCATCTCTACCCATCTAAAGGGTACTAACCATTGGGGCACAGCTCTCATGCCTGTGTTCCTTGAACCTTCTCTGATCCCATAACTTAGTGGACTTTCCTTCTTTATATTGCTTAGAGTGTGTTTTTGTGCTTCTCTGCACAGATTGTGTGCTTTTGTACATTATATTTATGTGCATATACTTTTCACCCTTATAGATACGTATTCTCAAAGTCATTTTTGTCTACCCTGTAGAAACTATTATGGATTCTTTGTGAGCTTAGGGAAAATTTGAGAAGATCAGTAAATCTAAGCTCTTTTGGCATCTGGCAGTATTAGTACTGCAAAATTTAGAGAAATACCTAATATATTAAATAAACACTCTGATTCAAATCATCAGATAGAGATGATTATTCAAAAAATTAAATGTAATATAAAGTGTGAAAAGTGAAAGTGAAGTTGCTCAGTTATGTCCGACTCTTTGCGACCCCATGGACTGTAGCCTACCTGGCTCCTCCGTCCATGGGATTTTCCAGGCAAGAGTACTGGAGTAGGCTGCCATTTCCTTCTCCAGGGGATCTTCCCAACCCGGAGATGGAACTTGGGTCTCCCACATTGCAGACAGATGCTTTACCGTCTGAGCCACCAGGGAAGCATGAGGCTAGATAGAGTACCCTTGGGTGTATTAATTCATATAGAAAATTAGTTCATATAAAAAATTCATTTACATTAGGCCAACTAATGTTCCTAGTTGGCTTAATGTAAATTTGCAGTTTAGACATTTTTTTAAAAGTCACAGTGGTGGTAGAGACGTCAACAGAATGCTTTAACAGTAGCAGCAATAGTTGAAAGGTATTGGGCCCAGGCACAGCAGCAGTAGTGATGGCCCCAACTGCAGTATTTCAACCTTTAACATAGGAGACAGACCTCGTTACCTGAGTGGCTTAAAAGTGGCTTAAAAGCGACACAATTGAGTTAGTCACTCAATTGTGTCCAACTCTTGGTGGCCCCATGGACTGTAACCCGCTAAGATCCTCTGTCCATGAAAATTTCCAGGCAAGAATACTGAGTGGATTGTCATTCTCTTCTTCAGGGGGAGGGAATCTTCCTGATGCAGGAGACCCAGGAAGTGAACCCAGGGTCTCCTGTGTTACAGGCAGATTCTTGACCATCCGAGCCACCAGGGAAGCCATTTGCATGATGCTCTGGAAGGAGGTTTGAGTTTGCAGTCATGGAAACTGCACTCAAGTCCTAATCTTAGCAGTTACTAGTTCGGAAGCATTAGGCGATTTGTTTTACTTCTGTGAACCCTGGTGTTCTCATCTGAAAATTGTAGATAGTTAGAGGTCTTAATGTTTAAAGGTGATTTTGAAGGTTAAGGCAGGTACTCAGGTGAAAAGTACTTTATAAATTGTCAGTGGTGGTTTTATTATTGTCATTTGCTCTGATAAGGTTCCTAGTCACAGTCTTTCTTCTAATTCATACAAGCTCTGCTAGGCATAAATTCTCTCTTCAGAGTGACCTAGTTGCTACCAGCCTGAGGAAAAAGATAAAAGGGACAAAGCAAAGCAGAGCCTAATGATGATAATAGTAACATAGCTATAAATTCTAGAGTACTTTTAATTTTGGAAGCACATTCATGTATATTATTTCATGGTTTTATAATAAAGAGGAAGTTGTAGCAAAAACTTTGGACTGGGACTAAGAGGGACAATCCTATAGAAGAGTACAGAATAATAAGATTGATTTTCTTGTGTGAGTGAAGAAAATTGGCTCTGGAAAGAATCCAGGAATGTTTTTAGTAACACTGAGTAAAGCTTTCCCAATTGAGGTAAAAATTCATAAGGGCAAGAAATTGTATGCAAGTCAAGTTTATGTATCTTTCTTTAATGATGGGTTTATTTAATTTTAATATCTTCCCTCTAAATGAAACATTGGAAATGCATTGGAAACAGTGATTAAAAAAATGTAACTCATACTTGTACATTCCCAAGGGAGCCATTTTGAAGGTTAGAAATGTATGTTAGAAGATCAGTCTCATTTCAAATTCCATACTAAGCAGTCAGTCCTTCACAGTGAGGAATAGAAAGCAAACTCAGGAAGTTGCATGCCTTATTAAGTATATTTCATGTTCCTGAGTTTTCCCAGAAGCCCCTTGAAAGCTTCTTAGAAGGTTTTTGCTTCTAATTGTGCCTTAGTTTCTTGGAACAGTGAAGATACTCCTTTATCTGCTGATTTGCTGCAATGATGACATAGCAGGGATTTATGAATATTTTAAAATAGAAAAACCTTTGTACTGGGCATAAGAACGCTACCATATTAAGTATTACTTTGAGCTGCTGCTGCTGCTAAGTTGCTTCAGTCGTGTCCGACTCTGTGCAACCCCAGAGATGGCAGCCCACTAGGCTCCCCCGTCCCTGGGATTCTCCAGGCAAGAACACTGGATTGGGTTGCCATTTCCTTCTCCAGTGCATGAAAGTGAAGTCACTCAGTTGTGTCTGACCCTCAGCGACCCCATGGACTGCAGCCTTCCAGGCTCCTTTGTCCATGGGATTTTCCAGGCAAGAGTACTGGAGTGGGGTGCCATTGCCTTCTCCGCACTTTGAGCTAGTGGTAGTCAAGTTATCCTGCTTAATTAATGCATGTTATAAAAAGAAATAATACTGTATAGATTCATCATTTAACATTTAATTTAACAACGTGATTATTTCTCTACAAAGTTTGACATCTGTTTCTTAATCAGGTACATAATACCCTCTTACTATGCTATTATATTTTTCTAAGAAATCATAGTTCATATACATTTTATTTCTCTACAGTATTTTCCCCATAAATATAATCAGATCAGGAGTTACTGGTATTATGTTTTAGGTATTGTATGTTCAGAGGAATGTTGACGAACTAGACTAAGATCAGAAGAAAACCAGTAGACTGGGGAAGAAGATCCAGGAGCTGTGATTAGATGATGGGGGATAGTGACCTGAGATGCTGATGGCTGTTCCCACCATCACCACCCCCCCTCCACTCACTGCTCCAGCTGCCATGCCTGTTCTGTCCATCAGGGAGGGTGTCTGCCTTTGTTTCCCTGTGTCTGTCCAGAGTAAAGGATGCCCCTCTGTTTTTTAGTCCTTCCCACTTATTCTGCTTTCCCTCCCTAGATTGTAGTGTGTGGTTGAAAGCTTGGATTTAGTTCCCAAGGTCTCTTGGAATCACTGATTCTGAGATTTTCAAGCATAATTTAAACTTAGTGGTCAGAATGCTATTAAATTTTATTTATGAAAGATCAGAGTGCAGTTTTTAATAGTGTACAATAGAGAGTAAATTGTGGGCTCTCTTTCTTTTCAGCCAAAGATGTAACTTATATATGTCCATTCACTGGTGCTGTACGAGGAACTCTGACTGTTACGAATTACAGGTTATATTTCAAAAGCATGGAACGGGTAAGACTTGCTGGATTAGATTTTTTTTGTGTGTGTGTACATCTGTGTGTTGTTTGTTCATCTTTAATCATTTTTAGTTAAATAATTAAATATTTTCCTCAGCTATAATTATATAGTGTTAATTGCTCAGTTTTAATGTTTTTTTTCCCTTCTTTTAGGATCCCCCATTTGTTTTAGATGCTTCTCTTGGTGTTATAAGCAGAGTAGAAAAAATTGGTGGTGCTTCTAGTCGTGGTGAAAATTCTTATGGACTGGAAACTGTGTGCAAGGTATATGTTGTAATATGTATGCAATTTTGGGTGGGGGGGTGTTTGGAAAGCTTTCTATTAAATAGAGCCAGTGTTTAGAAATTGGTTTCCAAAATATCAAATGGATTTCATGCTAGAAGCATCATTCTAGTAGGATAAAACAACATTTAGGAGTAATAAAATGGTGATCTGTTGTGAATTTAATTTAAAAATTAGAAACATAAGGCTCTGAGCAGTTAAGACTCGTAGTACTTTGTAGTGAAAAAGAACTGATTATGATGTATTTACCTCTTTCCTATTTTTAGTTTTCATAATTTTTCTGCTTCTGAAACAGTAGTGGGGAAGATTTCGTTTGGTAGACCTTCTGTATTTTATTATCTAACTCATTCTATAAATGCATTGATACTTAACGCTTACAGTGAACAATGTTAGGTTTGTGATCTCTGAAGATTTTTCTTTGGGACCAGGGACCAGGCTTGATCACTCAAGAGCTTCTGTGTAGCAGAGTTTTATTAAAGTATAAGAAGGGACAGGGAAGGCTTCTGACATAGATATCAGAAGAGGGACAGAGAGTGCCCCCTTGCTAGTCTTAGGAAAGGGAGCTATATACCTTTTCAGTTGGCTGTTACAGTAAATCAGAAGAATGTCTCAAGGCTGTAAAGGTCTTACCAGATCCACTCCCTTGGTTTACATTTTAAGATAAAGAAATTAGAACTAACAATAGAAAGATCTTATCAGACCCATTCCCATAATGTACATTTTCAAATAACAGGATTAGTTAGAAGGTTCTCAAGAAGGAGAAACATGTCTTCAAGCAGGATACATAGTTGTTATATAATCCTTCATACAGAGTTTAAGTTGTTTTGTTGTGTAATCATCAGCTCTGAGCTTAAAGAAAAAAAATGTTTTATGTGATTAAGATGAAGGAATATAGGAAACAGTTTGTCCTTTTCTCCTTGAGAACTCCAGACCCCTATCTCCTCCTCAGGAGCTCCAGACACCTTTCTCCTCGGGGACCCCAGACGTCTTATCAACCTACTTAGGAATTCACTCTCTCAATACTTGCCTTAGATTGTTAAAATAATTTTAACATTTAGTCATAGATATTTAATATTGATACTGTTGTCATTTCCAAGGTCACTTCTCCTTACTGTGGCCTAACGTATGTACCCCGTGTCCATCTCGCTTGTGGGTCAACTTTTTCCTTTCTTTTTGCTGTCAGTGCCAAAAGTGTAAAAGGAAAAAACAACAACAGCAGCACATTCATAACTTTAAAGATCCTTTCTTATGACAATCTTAGAAGTTTTATCAATCTAGTGTTGAAAGCCTTAGTAATTACTTGTATGCTTTTCCATTATCATTGGAAGGCCTTTAAGAGAGTAATACAGAAATGGTATGGACTTAACAGAAGCAGAAGATATTAAGGAGAGGTGGCAAGAATACACAGAAGAACTGTACAAAAAAGATCTTCACAATCCAGATAATCACGATGGTGTGTGATCACTCATCTAGAGCCAGACATCCTGGAATGTGAAGTCAAGTGGGCCTTAGAAAGCATCACTACAAACAAAGCTAGTGGAGATGATGGGATTCCAGTTGAGCTAGTTCAAATCCTGAAAGATGATGCTGTGAAAGTG
>SJYQ01096508.1:65236-147594 GCA_006410935.1 Redunca redunca
GTCATGTATGGATGTGAGAGTTGGACTGTGAAGAAAGCTGAGCGCAGAAGAACTGATGCTTTTGAACTGTGGTGTTGGAGAAGACTCTTGAGAGTCCCTTGGACTGCAAGGAGATCCAACCAGTCCATTTTGAAGGAGATCAGCCCTGGGATTTCTTTGGAAGGAATGATGCTGAAACTCCAGTACTTTGGCCACCTCATGCGAAGAGTTGACTCATTGGAAAAGACTCTGATGCTGGGAGGGATTGGGGGCAGGAGGAGAAGGGGACGACAGAGGATGAGATGGCTGGATGGCATCACTGACTCGATGGACGTGAGTCTGAGTGAACTCCGGGAGTTGGTGATGGACAGGGAGGCCTGGCATGCTGCGGTTCATGGGGTCGCAAAGAGTAGGATACGACTGAGCGACTGAACTGAACTGAGCTGTCAACCAAGTGACAGGCACATTGTCTCCTGATTGCTCTTCTGTGGTATAGAAGTAAATACAGCATAGAATGGATATAAGAGGGCATGGAAGAGGGTGATTGGGAAATTTTGATAATTTTAAATATAACTTTTCCCATAGAGCAAGACCATTATCAGTAAACTCAAACGTTTGTAGGGCCACTGCTACAGTACTTTTGGAAAACTCTGTGTTTAGCAGAATGATTATGAATATCTATTTGTTGTAAAAATATTCACTAAGGAAAAACAAAAAACTTAGGTTCTTACACACTTGTTTAAGAAGGTCGCTTTCTAATTTTGGATCAGATTTGTAATAAAATGTTCTACTTGTTCATGTTCTGTAAGTGCATTGTAGTTCTGGTGCTCATTTTTATAGGATGCAGTTTAATGAAGCCATTTTGAATTCTTTCTAGATGAAAACAAAATGAATAGTCTTGAAATTATTCTTAATCCCAATTTTTTTTCGTGCTGCTAAGATCTCACTAAATTGGAATATGAGTATCTACATTCAGTCTGAGTATAGAAACCTGCTTGAAAACAAATAAGGGAAGGGAACTTTAGTTTTTATATCTGATCATAGAGCCTGGATGACGTCAACCAGACTATTCAGAATTTTTACTAGTAGATGATTGAAGAGCCTGGGACCTGGAATGGAGGAAGGCTTTTAGGCAGAGTTTTGGTTTTATCAATCTAGTAGCCAGAGACTTACGAATTAAAGATCCAATGGAAGTGGGATCCAAATGGAATTATAAATAGGAAAATGATCACCAAGCTTAATTGGAATGAAGACTTTATGAAATATGTAACAATAGCTAATCAGGTTTTTGGTAGAGAAATTCGTAACAGAAAATGGCCTTTATCGGGGAAGGACATATTGTTGACAGTGTGTGTATGACCTATGTAATACTGTGATTTCAGATGTAACGTCTCCAATCTCCTTTGCCTACATCAGATGCTGCCTCTTTCAGTGGCCCAACTTGAATTCCTAAACAGAGGGAAGTTTTCTATTCTCTGAATCCCACCTTGTATCTTGTGTTTATTTTTATTTCTCTTAATAAGGCATTGTAACTTCCCTTCCTCTAGGAGCTGTTGTCTGATCTATTTTTGTATCCCTCATTCACAGATCTTAACGTTTTACAAGATAGTTCCAAGTTGCCTTATTTATTCATTAAATACAAAGTTAGCAAACAGTAATAGGTGACTTGAATCCTAACTCTTTTCTAGGATATTCGGAATTTACGATTTGCTCATAAACCTGAGGGGCGAACAAGAAGATCAATATTTGAAAATCTAATGAAATATGCATTTCCTGTCTCTAATAACCTGGTAAGAGATTTCTTCTATCTTTGAAAAATCTATTATAATTATTGGTGTAGTGTAAAGAAACTTGTCTAGGCTATCTAGAATCTTGGTGTTTGCAATCTCACTTTGCCTTTTAACCAGATGTGTAGTTTAGGTTTAATTTAATCTATGGGACCAATCTTTTTAAGATATAAAATGAGGAAACTGGACTTATTTCTGAGGTTCATTCCTGCAGATTGACATTGTTTAATTATGTGATCTTTATATCCAGGATGTTTCCATGATGAAAAGCTGTATGTGAAATCTCCTTTTTAATTGAGAGCTGAGAGTTCAGTCTAGCAATATTAAGAGGAAAGGTGGATCAATACTTAGAACTGAGTTTCTTCTACATGCTATTAACAGTGTTAGGTTTACTCATTTATTTTATATAATCTAATGTCCAAAGTAGCCCTATGGTGGTAAATATTATTTATCCATATTTTAAAGTTGAAACCAGAAGCAGGTAAGCAGTTAACTCAGTGGCACAGTTAGTAAATAGTAAAATTTAGAGTCAGTTTTGGTTTTTTGACTCAAGTTTAAATGCTTTTCATCATAGTTGTTCCTGCTATTCTGTCCATATTAATGATAAATTAAGTTTTCATTTTTGATACACAGATTGCATGCCCCCAGATAAATAGTTTTTTCAGTATGTTTTAGAATATGTTGCATAATCTGTAAAGTTGCTTAATTGCTGACATCTGTGGTGTCTAATTAATTAATTATATCAGAAGTTGTCTTTTTTATGTGATGTCTTTCATTATTTAGAAGTAAACCTAAAACAGCTACTAAAGATATCTTAAGGAATTATGGTAATATGTTAGGATTTTGATAAATCTTGGTGCAGGTCTTTATGCTTTTATGTGTTTGAAAAATGCAGAAAAACAATAAACTTTCAAAATTACAAAATGCTAAAACAACAATTAAAAAAAAGGATACCAGTACAAAATATCCTTTCACAAAAGTCAATGAAAACTTGGGGTATGATAGAGGTACATTTCTGATTGATTACCTTCTTAAAGGTCTTTTTTAGCTATTAACTCTGTTTACTTTTTGTAGTCTCTTTTTGCTTTTGAGTACAAAGAAGTATTCCCTGAAAATGGGTGGAAGCTATATGATTCTCTTTCGGAGTATAGAAGGCAGGTAAGTACTTTAAAAAATTTGTTTTTAATACTCTATATTCTTTAATACAACAAAACTTTCATGAATAGAAGTGAACAAACAGCTTTATATAGTTATGTGGTTTTTTGTTGTTGTAAGTAGTAACCCATAATGGAAAAAAATTTAAAAATATGCATAGCTGAATCACTTTGTGGTACATCTGAAACAAATTCAATATTGTAAATCAGCTGTACTCCAATTTAAAAAAGAGTAAATGAACAGATATACACATTCAGAAAAGAGATTATGAGATTAGGAGATGCAGTAGTCAGGATAGAGCATTGGACTCTATACAGGTGCTTTATGGTCTTTGACTTTAAAAGATTAAAAATTAATCTATTAATTTATTAACTCTTTGCTGGAGAGTTAGGCACTTTGTCTCTGGGTCAACCACATTAAAGTCTATTGGAGAGGACACTACTTGGTGTATTTTATTACCAACGAAAATGAAGATAATCTCTTTTTTCTGTTTCTTTCCTTGTTTTCATTGAAGTATAATTGACATACAATATTATATTAGTCTCAGGTATATCACGTGATGATTTAATATTTATATGTATTATGAAATGATTACCACAGTACTTGTTAACAGCTCAACTATGTCACCATACACAGTTACAGAATTTGTTTTCTTGTGATGCGATCTTTCAAGATTATTCTCTTGCAACTTTCAAATATGCACTACAGTGTTAATTATGGTTACCATGCATTACATTATCCCTGTAACTACATTACTTTTTAATTGGAAGTTTGTACCTTATGATTTCCTTTATCATTTCTGTCCCACTCCTGACCCCCTACTTCCAATAATCAACTATGAGTCGGTTCCCTTTAACTATGAGTTTGGGTTTTTTTGGTTGTTGTTGTTTTCTTAATTCCACATGTAAGTGAGATCGTTGTACAATATTTGCTTTCTCAGTTTTATTTCACTGATGTCCTCAAGTTCCATCTATGTTGTCGCAGAGTGACGAGCTCTTTTCCATGGCTGAATAAAATTCCATTCAAGAGCCAACTCATTGAAAAGGACCCTGATGCTGAGAAGACTGAAGGCAAAGGAGAAGGGGCAGCAGAGGATGAGATGGTTAGATAGCATCACCGACTCAATGGACATGAATTTGACCTAACTCCAGGAGGTAGTGGAGGACAGAGGAGCCTGCTGTGCTATATAGTCCATGGGGTCCCAAAGAGCTGGCCATGACATAGTGACTGAACAGCAATATAATTCCATTTAGAGTGGTAGTGATTTCTCTATCTTACTATATATATGTATATATATGTGTGTGGTTCCGTTCAGTCGCTCAGCCGTGTCCAACTCTTTGTGACCCCATGAATCGCAGCACACCAGGCCTCCCTGTCCATCACCAACTCCCGGAGTTCACTCAGACTCAGTCCATCGAGTCAGTGATGCCATCCAGCCATCTCATCCTCTGTTGTCCCCTTCTCCTCCTGCCCCCAATCCCTCCCAGCATCAGAGTCTTTTCCAAGGAGTCAACTCTTCGCATGAGGTGGCCAAAGTACTGGAGTTTCAGCTTTAGCATCATTCCTTCCAAAGAAATCCCAGGGCTGATCTCCTTCAGAATGGACTGGTTGGATCTTGCAGTCCAAGGGACTCCTAAGAGTCTTCTCCAACACCATAGTTCAAAAGCGTCAATTCTTCGGCGCTCAGCCTTCTTCACAGTCCAACTATCGCATCCATACATGACCACTGGAAAAACCATAGCCTTGACTAGACAGACCTCTGTTGGCAAAGTAATGTCTTTGCTTTTGAATATGCTTTCTAGGTTGGTTATAACTTTCCTTCCAAGGAGTAAGCGTCTTTTAATTTCATGGCTGCAGTCACCATCTGCAGTGATTTTGGAGCCCCCAAAATAAAGTCTGACACTGTTTCCACTGGTTCCCCATCTATTTCCCATGAAGTGATGGGACCAGATGCCATGATGTACATTATTATTATTTTTTTTTTAAAGCAGATAATAGCATTCTCTGCACACTGTATGTTTCTTTTTCATTTAATACATTTTGGAGATTATACCGTCTCAGAATCACGGGCCACTCTATTCTTTTTTTCTTTGAAAGTGAGATATCATTCACATACCATAAGATTTTCTACTTTAAAGTGTACAACCCACTGTTGTTTAACATATGAAGTTATGCAGCTGTCACCACAGTCTGCTGCCAGAGTATTTTTGAGACTCCACTTTTGAATGCTAGCTCTAGCTCTTGCTTAGTTCTCACACTTAGAGGTGTGCCACAGTGCCTTTATTTTTCACTTAGTGAGAAGAACTTTATGGATTTTTTGAGGAGTTAGTGTGTATGCAGGAAGGTGCATAACCATAGAAATCTGTCTAAATGATTATTATCGTATTTATTACATTGTAAAGCTCTAAAAACAAATCATGATTGGTTGGCTTTTTTGTGTGCTATTATTGAAACACAAAAGGAAAGTTACATTAAATGCATAGACTTATCCATTATCGTGCCTTAAGAAATTAGATCATATATTTTTAAAATGGACAAAACTATGAATAACCATTTAAGTTTTCTGTGTGAGAGAATATTCCTTTAATTGTCTCTTGACACATGTAGTGATTTACAGAAGACTCTGAAATTTGTGGGTAAGGTAAAGAGAAATTATCAGGTTGCTAAAATGGTAAAAATCAGTAAATAAAAAATAAGTGTGGTCTTCTGCACAAATAATCATATGGTAGATACCTTGGTTAACAGGTTTGTAGAGCACTCAAGTATAGCCAAGGAAAACAGAATTTTATTCTTAGAGCTGAGATGTAACTAACAAGGAAAGCTATAATCCAGTTAATTTGGTTGTAAATGGACTCTGACAAATGGATACATTAACTGAAGGGCAGTGATTTTGTGGAGAGTAGAAAGATGTATGTCAGAGATCAGCAGTTGTCAGTGTGTCTTTGAACAGTGTTACAAAGAAAGTATGTGCTGACTAGCCAACTCCGGTTTGCTGCTTGGAAGGCAGTTCCTTTAGTGGAGATAGTTATGTCAGTTTCTCTAAGAATGAAGAGAACAAGAGCCCTTAAGTTAATGGCTTACGTCGATGATTCTACTCCAACCTAGCCATTTTTCTGAAGTGTGCTGTGTGCCCAGTCACTTGAATTGTGTCCGAATGATTCTTTTGTGACCCTATGGACCATAGCCCACCAGGCTCCTCTGTCCACGGGATTCTCAAGGCAAGAATACTGGAGTGTGTTGCCATGCCCTCCTCCAAGGTCTCTTCCCGACCCAGGGATTGAACCTTCATCCCCCGTGTCTCTTGAATTGCTGAGCCACCGGGGAAGCCCATTTTTGTTTTTTCTGAAGAAGATGACATAATCTCAGTGTTAACAGCAGTTCTCCCTGGCAGTGATTTTTGAAGGATATGAGAAGACGGTGAGAGAGAGAGAGAGGAGTTAAATACCTGGATTCAGGGTGATACACTAGGATCTCAAGAGATCTGACCCTTTCAGCTTTGACTCCATATTTTCTAAGAAAACTTCAAAAGCCAGTTTTTATTCTTGTAGAAGCTTCCTTATGATTCATTGATTTCTTCATTCGTTAATCAGATTCATGTATCACCTAGTGTGTGTTAGTGGCTGAAACAGAAAGACACAATGCTGACTCCCAAAGGATACATGTTTAATGGCAGATTCAAGGAAATAAACTAATAATCAAAATATATGGTCATGAATCCTGTGATTAATAGAACAAGTACTCTGGTGAGAGAACATGATGCCATCTGGAAATGGAAGGTGTTTGGTTTAGGCTGGACTACAGCAAGCACCAGAGAATGCTGCAGAGTGAAGCAAGGGTGTGAGGATCTTTGTCAAGTCCTGTCTAGAGTTCTAAATGTATCTGAAAAGAAATAGGTAGCCGTTGATAGTTTTAGACAGAAGAATGACATGATAACTTTTGCATCTTAAAAGAATTTTGAGGCAGTGTGGAGAATGGATAGCAGAGGTACAGAAGAGAAGTGAGGCTTGAGAGGAGTTAGCAAAGTTTTCTGGTGCTTTTGGAAGAAAAAAAATCCTAAAAATGGATTGTTGATTGGATGAGTTAAAGATGGTAGTCAAGTTTCTTGGTTCTAGACCATTTGGGTATGCTGTAAATCAAATCCCTGATGATTATACAGTGGAAATTAGAAATAGATTTAAGGGACTAGATCTGATAGAGTGCTGGATGAACTATGGATGGAGATTTGTGACATTATACAGGAGACAGGGATCAGGACCATCCCCAAGAAAAAGAAATGCAAAAAAGCAAAATGGCTGTCTGAGGAGGCCTTACAAACACCTGTCCAAAGAAGAGACGTGAAAAGGAAAGATATAAGCATCTGAATGCAGAGTTCCAAAGAATAGCAAGGTGAGATAAGAAAGCCTTCCTCAGCAATCAGTGCAAAGAAATAGAGGAAAACAACAGAATGGGAAAGACTAGAGATCTCTTCAAGAAAATTAGAGATACCTATAATTTCATGCAATAATAGGCAAAATAAAGGACAGAAATGTTATGGACCTAATGGAAGCAGAAGACATTAAGAAGAGGTGGCAAGAATACACAGAACTGTACAAAAAAGATCTGCACGACCCAGATAATCACGATGGTGTGATCACTCACCTAGAGCCAGACATCTTGGAATGCGAAGTCAAGTGGGCCTTAGAAAGCATCACTGCGAACAAAGCTAGTGGAGGTGATGGCATTCCAGTTGAGCTAGTTCAAATCCTGAAAGATGATGCTGTTAAAGTATTACACTCAATATGCCAGCAAATTTGGAAAACTCAGCAGTGGCCACCGGACTGGAAAACATCAGTTTTCATTCCAATCCCAAAGAAAGGCAGTGCCAACGAATGCTCAAACTACTACACAATTGCATTCATCTCAGACACTAGTAAAGTAATGCTCAAAATTCTCCAAGCCAGGCTTCAACAGTATGTGAACTGTGAACTTCCTGATGTTCAAGCTGGTTTTAGAAAAGGCAGAGGAACCAGAGATCAAATTGCCAACATCCGCTGGATCATGGAAAAAGCAAGAGAGTTCCAGAAAAACATCTATTTTTGCTTTATTGACTATGCCAAAGCCTTTGACTGTGTGGATCACAGTAAACTGTGGAAAATTCTGAAAGAGATGGGAATACCAGACCATCTGACCTGCTTCTTAAGAAATCTGTATGCAGGTCAGCAAACAACAGACCTGGACATGGAACAACAGACTGGTTCCAAATAGGAAAATCAGTACATCAAAGCTATATATTGTCATCCTGCTTATTTAACTTATATGCAGAGTACATCATGAGAAACGCTGGGCTGGAAGAAGTGCAAGCTGGAATCAAGATTACTGGGAGAAATATCAGTAACCTCAGATATGCAGATGACAATGGCAGAAAGTGAAGAAGAACTAAAGAGCCTCTTAATGAAAGTGAAAGAGGAGAGTGAAAAAGTTGGCTTAAAGCTCAACATTTAGAAAATGAAGATCATGGCATCCCATCCCATCACCTTATGGCAAATAGGTGAGGAAACAGTGTCAGACTATATTTTTTTAGGCTCCAAAATCACTGCAGATGGTGACTGCAGCCATGACATTAAGAGATACTTACTCCTTGGAAGAAAAGCTGAGACCAACCTAGCTAAGTCATTTGAGTTATGTCTGACTCTGTGCAGCCCCGTAGGCGGCACCCCACTAGGCTCCTCTGTCCCTGGGATTCTCCAGGCAAGAATACTGGAGTGGGTTACCATTTCCTTCTCCAGTGCATGAAAGTGAAAAGTGAAAGTGAAGTTGCTCAGTCGTAGACAGCATATTAAAAAGCAAAGACATTACTTTGCCAACAAATGTCCGTCTAGTCAAAGCTATGGTTTTTCCAGTAGTCATGTATGGATGTGAGAGTTGGACTATAAAGAAAGCTGAGTGCTGAAGAATTGATACTTTTGAACTGTAGTGTTGGAGAAGACTCTTGAGAGTCCCTTGGACTGCAAGGAGATCCAACCAGTATATCCTAAAGGAAATCAGTCCTGAATATTCATTGGAAGGACTGATGCTGAAGCTGAAACTCCAATACTTTGGCCATTTCATGCGAAGAACTGACTCATTGGAAAAGACCCCGACGCTGGGAAAGATTGAAGACAGGAGGAGAAGGGGACGACAGGATGAGGTGGTTGGATGGCATCACTGACTCAAAGGACATGAGTTTAAGTAAACTCCTGGAGTTGGTGATGGACAGGGAGGCTTGGTGCGCCGCAGTCCATGGCGTCACAAAGAGTTGGACACGACTGAGCGACTGAAGTGGACTGAAGTTTCTTAATTGAGCACTTCCTCTATAAACTCACCAGTTCATTGTACATTATTTTTTTTGATTATTGCATGTAAATATGTTTTAAACATCTTTAATTAAACCTTTCTTTTATTTCTGAAAATAAGTTTGGATTTTACCTGAGTATAAAGTTGAGGAAGACAAGAGGAAAGGAGATATGTAGATCATAGGTAACAAGTTAGGACCAGGCTGAATAAATGGGGTAAATAATATGTAAGGCACTGATGATAAAATAGCTAGTGTAAATGGAAACTCTGTTGATAATATTTATCACATGATTACTGGGAAGGAATTTCGCCTTCTTTTTGATTAAAATTTAGTTAATTTATTTTTGCTTTTGGCTGCGATGTATCTTTGTCACTGGGCTCGGGCTGCTTTCTCTGCAGTGCGCAGGCTTCTCGTTGCTGTGGCTTCTCTTCCTGCGGAGCAGGGGCCCCAGGTGCGGGCCTCAGAACTGCGGCACGCGGGTCCTAGGACACACAGGTCCCAGCACAGGCTCAGGAGTTGTGGCGCATGGCTTAGTTGCCCTGTGCCATTGGTGATCTTCCTGGACCAGGGATAGAACCCCTGTCTCCTGCGTTGGCAGGTATATTCCCATCCACTGTACTACAGGGCAGTCCTCCTTTCTTTCATAATTTTAATATCTTTTTGGGTATTTGGCAACAGCTTGAGAAATACCCCTTTGGAGGAGAAGTATCTCCTGCACTTTGATTTCAGGTTTTTATAACAATTTTGTGAATCAGGATAGTGAAGTTTTTCTTGAGGCACAATGTATTTTATTATAAAAAGGATAGGTTTAGAATTTACATGGAATTTTTTTTACTACCTTTCGTCAAGTTATAAGCTGTGCCACAATTTCTTCATCTCTACAGTGACGTTAATGAAACCTGAGCACAGTAAAGTGTGTGTGTGTGTGCACGCGCATGCATGTGTAGGCATAGCACCTGCAGATAGTAAATGCTCAATAAATGTATATACATGTTTTTACTGTAATTTGGTTTCTTTCGATTCTTTTTCTGTTTATTATGAGTTGTTAGAGGTAATAAAATTAAGAATAAATGTATTTTCTTAATTCTAACCATTTACTGTAATGGCTTTATTTTCTATACTAATGGAGGATGGAAATTTTAGTGTCTTATTAAGTAATTGTATATGTGAAGTGGTATACCAGTTATAAATATAACAAACCTTTAAGGACCAAAGTTTAACAATTGATGTGTATTAAAAAAAAAAGATTTCTCTTGCTTCTTTTTTTGGGGGGGTGGCTTTGCCTTCTGTTACTTTCTTGTTTTTCTCATGTTTTACATTAGCGACATTAATGCTGTAAAGTTCACTTTATGTATATAAGTGATAAATATGTGCATAGCCTTCTAGGGGATGCTTAGTGCCTGCTCTCAGATGTTTCTTTGTACAGATGAATGGCGGCAAAGTCAGTCATCCAGTCAAACTATACGAGACTGTTCTTTTTAAAGACAAGAACATTTTTATTTTTAGTCTTACTGTTTCCTTTGTTTGATATGTTTAGCACTCAGTCAGTATTTAATAACATAATAAATCTGTTAACATAAAACTGAGTGCCAAAATGAATACAGATTTTCTATGTTATAAGGTCTCACCCTAAAAGCCTGATCACCATAGGCAGACAATAGCTATTCCAACGACTTAAGAGATGGATAGTGGAGTTTAAGAGAAGTTGAGTAGGAGCCTTCTGTTGTAATGTTTTCAGATATTTCTCTTAGGCAGTGATTTGTCTTATGTTTATTTAACATGTAGGGAATTCCAAATGAAAGCTGGAGAATAACAAAGATAAATGAACGATATGAGCTCTGTGATACCTACCCTGCCCTCTTGGTTGTTCCGGCAAATATCCCTGATGAAGAGTTGAAGAGAGTGGCTTCCTTCAGATCACGGGGCCGTATCCCAGTAAGTGTGAAGCTGTGCTGAAGCTTCCCCACGGTTTTTGTGCTCCACATAGTACAGAGGATAATGAATGGGGGATTGGGTGCAGGATAAAAATAGCTACAGCAGCGGGTCCTCTGTGGGGCTATTAGGGAATGAGTTATTGAGTAAAATTAAAACCAGAGGAAAGACTTAGACTAAAGAGGTTTCTGGAGAGTTTGAAATGGTTATAAAAGAGCTGCTCAGAATTGCATGGCTCTTAACTTGAAGTCAAAGTTGGCTCTGGTATTATTCACTATTTCTTTATCTTATACAGTTGGTCATAGTGATAAATGCTCTCTTCCTTTAAATCCTGGAATGAAGAAAACTGTACAAATTTGTGATGAATTTCTGTATTCTGGAAAGATAAGCTCTAATAATTTTAGGTACAAAAATGTGTAGACTCTGAACACTATAATTGGGCATTTTTGCTGAACTTTAAAAATGGAGTTTACTTAAGCCCCCTTTTAATGTATTTTTTCCTAGAGACAACACTTTTAATTAATGACTCTTCAAAATCAATATCTGATTAACTAATAAGACCAAGTTTTCCACATGCCAGAGTTGACTTAAAAGAAAAATGATGATTTTTTATAGCAGCTTCATATTTCCTTTCATGGCTCAGCTTTGAATCCAGTTAGAAAGCAGAGTTTTATTGAGTAATGTTTTGGGGAAGAACTATAAATAGAGAAGCATGTCAAAGGGTGTGTTGCCACTTTTCCCCCCATTAAGGTTTTGTCATGGATTCATCCTGAAAGTCAAGCCACAATCACTCGGTGTAGCCAGCCCATGGTAGGGGTGAGTGGGAAGCGAAGCAAAGAAGATGAAAAATATCTTCAAGCCATTATGGACTCCAATGCCCAATCTCATAAAATCTTTATATTCGACGCCCGGCCAAGTGTTAATGCAGTTGCCAATAAGGTGAGATCCTCTTTCAGTAATTAAGATTATAATTACAGTTTCATGAGTTTGTCAGGAGGTAGTTCAGTGGTAAAGAGTCCGCCTGCAATGCAGGAGACTCTGGTTTGATCCCTGGGTCAGGAAGATCCCCTGAAGTAGGTAGTGACAACCTGCTTCAGTATTCTTGCCTGGAGAATTCTGTGGACAAAGGAGCCTGGAGGGTTACAATCCATGAGGTCACAACGAGTTGGATGTGACTGAGCATGTGCACACGTACACAGTGCAGTAGGATGAGCTTAGGCTTTTCATGTGCTAAAGATACAGATTCTAATCCTGGCTCTTCTACTTGATAGTATAACTTAAAAATTTTTATTTTTAATTTTATACTGAAGTATGGTTGATTAACAATGTTGTGTTTCAGGTGTACAGCAAAAAGTGACTCAGTTATACATGTATCTTTTCTTTTTCAAATTCTTATTCCTATATAGGTTATTACAGAATATTGATCAGAATTCCCTGTGCTTATTGGTCCTTATTGGTTTTCTGTTTTCAAAATATCAGTGTGTACATGTCAATCCCATTTAATTTTAATCTTTTTAGTAACTTTTTTAATTGGCTTATTTGTAAAATGAGAATCATAAAAACTAACAGAGTTGTTTTTGGGGAAAAACACACCTGATAAACTGTTGTTTTAGGAGCAAGACTCTCCCTTCTCCAAACTGGGCACCAGACTGAGTTTGTGAGACTGAACTCTGCACAGCACCCTTGTAGGAATCATGCAGAGTTCTCAGTGACCAGTGCTGCCCTCTTCTGGCAAGCCTCTGCCTGTACAAGCTAGTCACACTGAAGACTGGCAGGCAGTTGAAGCAGTGGTCCTGAGTTCTGCTATAGAATAAATATTAGCATTGTGGAAACAGAAATTCTAGTACATTTGGAAAAATCTACTACCGGAGAAGAAAAGAGAAGAGAGACAGTTTAGGTTTAAAAAAGTGCCTCACAGATAAGACAAAGAAAAAACCCACACGGCTTCCCTCTAAAACTAAAACACCCCCAATTCTGTAACTAAATAAGAGACAGACACCATTAAACCTTGACTATACTTCCAGACCCATGTGCATATGTGTGTACTCATATATTTAAGACAGAATGGGATAATTGAAACTTCCTTTTTTAATTGATGCTGTTTCTATTCCAATAAATATACATGTGCTTGCCTGGAAAATCCCATGGACAGAGGAGCCTGGTTTAGGCTGCAGTCCATGGGGTTGCTACGAGCCGGACACAACTGAGCAACTTCACTTTCACTTTTCACTTTCATGAATTGGAGAAGGAAATGGCAACCCACTCCACTGTACTTGCTTGGAGAATCCCAGGGACAGGGGAACCTGGTGGGCTGCCGTCTATGGGGTCATACAGAGTCAGACACAACTGAAGTGACTTAGCAGCAGCAACAGCAACATTATTTTAATTGTATGATAACTAGTAACACCAATTGTTTTTGGTTATTTAGGCTATTATTTTTTTTCTTTTTTTGCTATTATAAATATTGCTGGGGTGATCATCCTTTAAATTATGGAGCATGTACTTAATTATTTCTATCCTGTTTAGTGTTTTGAGGACACTTTGAATTCCAGGCATCTCCTGTTAAACTGTAAATATTTCCCTTTAAAGGTGAAACAGGACACTGTACATATGAAACTGGTTCCCCAGGGACTGGTGTGTATTTTCCCAGTAATTACTTAAAGCATGAGTTAGCAGGAATGAGACTCGTTATCTAGGATGAGGGACTTCCCTGGTGGTCCAGCGGGTAAGACTCCATGCTTCTGATGCAGGGAATGCTGTTCTATGCCTGGTCAGGGAACAAGATCCCACATGCCGCAACTAAGACCTGGTATGGCTGAATAAATAAATATATTTTTTTTAAAAGATGTTTTCTAGGATGAGAAGCATATAAGGCAGAAAAGGGAGTAGGCAAATATTACATTCCTTATAAAATGATTCCCACATGTATTTCACTATGGAAATCTCTTAATGAACACTGGTATATTTTATGTATTGGGACATTTTTCTGATCATAAAATATGTAATAGACAACAAAAATCCAGGAAGGGTTAGGCAGTGAAGGAATAAAAAGAACCTGTAATTACCGATCTTTGATATATTTTCTCCCACTGTTTTTTCTATACATTAAATATTGATTATTTTGCTTCATTGCTTTTGATTTTTATAAAAAATATTTCTTTCCAATAACTGTTCTTGAGAAATACTTTAGAGTACTCATATACAGCTATGTCACTGTTTATTTAATCATTCTACTAATATTAGATGTTTGATATTTAGTACTTTAAATATAACTAAAACAAGTCCCTCTTGTTGACAGTTTTAATTTTAATATTATTTTTAATATTAATTTTAATATTAGATGTTTAATATTTAGTATTTTAAATATAACTAAAACAAGTACCTTTTGTTGACATTTTTGTTCCTTAGCTATACCATTACTATATCCTAGTTTAAAATATTCATATTTTTAAAAGTTTTGCACATACTGCCGTTATTCTTCAGGAAAGTTAGTTTACCAGCTAGATAGATATCTTTTTTCTTGATGTTTTATTGAGATATAATTGACATAGAAAAGTATATAAGTTTGAGGTATACAGCATATTGATTTGAAATATATATATATATTGTGAAATGATCACCACAGTAAGCTTAGTTAACATCCATCACTTCACATAGTTATGGTGTCTTTTTCCTTGTGATGAGAATTTTTAAAATTTACTCTCTTAGCAACTTTCAAATATATGGTATAGTATTGTTTACCATAGTCATCACATTGTACATTATATCCCCACAACTTATTTATCTTTTAACTGGAAGTTTGTACCTTTCGACCACCTTCACCCAATATCCAACTGCTTTATCTCCCTTTTAAAATTTGCAAAAGCATACATATATTTTGCAACAAATATTTTTATCTTCATGGTAAGAATATTTTTTTTTAGCAGTGTGAATATGTGTGAATAGTGTGAATCTGTGTGATACAGCAGTGTGTGAAACAGTGTGTGAAATGTGTGAAACAGTGTGACTGTGACAACTTCTTTTGCAGTCATGAGCCATATCAAGAATTAAAGCTTTACTAGCCACTAAGCCTTCCATGTGCGCCTTACTCCAATCAGATTTGCCTTCTACCCCTGCTAAAGGTAACCACTATCCTAACTTTTATAGTCGTCATCTGCTTACATTACTTAATCTGGTGTTACTGAGGTACACACATCACTAGTCTCTGTAGTTTAGCCTCGCCTTGTTGAGATTGTGTTTGTATGGCTTTTAAGTCTCTCTTCATCTACAGTCTTCCCCTCGTGCTTCCCTCCCTGATTCCCCGCTTCTCTCCAGTATATTTTACTGTGGAATTTCCCATAGTCCAGACTTTGCTGATTGTGCTATGGTACCATTCTCCTGTCCTCTGAATTTCCTTCACATGAATTCAGAGGTTTATTCAGATTTAGGTTCAATTCCTTTGGCAAAGCTGTAGGGGATACATCAGGAGGCACACAATTTGTGGCTGATTCTTCTTTTTGGATATTAGCAACTGATCAAGCTCAGTGCTGATATCTGTTACTTCAGTGGGGTTGCAAAATGGTGATACTCTTAAGTTCATAATTTTCTTTTCAGCTATTAGTTGAACTCTTTCTAAAAAGAAGCACTTTATCTTACCTAAATTGTGGTTAATCAGCAGTTCAGTTCATATAAGAAAGCCAAGGTAAATACTTGATTCTTTTTCCTTATTTAATAAATTTACTCCCTCCTATCCCAGGCGTATGACTAATTTTTTTAAGTGTCCTTATGAATGCACTGGGGCTTCCCAGGTGGTACAGTGGTAAAGAATTTACCTGCTAATGCAGGAGGCACAAGAGACACAGGTTCAATCTCTGGGTTGGGAAGATCTCCTAGAGTCGGAAATGGCAACCCACCCCAGTATTCTTGCCTGGAAAATTCCATGGACAGCGTAATCTGGTGGGCTATAGTCCATGGGGTCACAAAGAAATGGACACATAAGCACATATTGTGTTTGTATGTAGTCAGCAATTTCTAATTCATTGCAGATAGTATTAAATTTTTTTTTCCCACCTTTGGTCAAAAGGAGACTTTTCAAGTTACCTCCCAAGTGTGTTTGGCATGACCATAGTAAGTAAGCTTCAGGCTTCCCTAGTGGCTCATCGATCAAGAACCTGCCTGCAGTGCAGGAGACGTGGATTGGATCCCCAGGTCAGGAAGATCCCCTGGAGGAGGGCATGGCAACCCACTCCAGTATTCTTGCCCGGAGAATCCCATGGACAGAGGAGCCTAACAGGCTACAGTGCTTGAGTTCACAAAGGGTTGGACACGACTGAAGTGACTGAGCCACACACATCGTAGTCTTTGCTATCTGGTGTGATGAGATACAGCAGAGTCATCAGGAAATCTTGTATGTTTCCTGACCCAGGCTTGCAATAGCCACTTCCCTAAGAAGTTCTGGTTTTAGTAGGAGATGGTATTTGAAACCATAATTTGGTGCCAAGGATACTTATTTGCTACTGGACTGGTCAAATTTCTGAGTCTTTTCTGAATAGACTAGGAAATGGTTAGAGCCAGGAAATGTTAATATATTTTTAAAGGTAAAGTACTTCATGAGTTCATACTGGTTTGAATTCAGTGTTAAGAGTTTTTACATGTGCGCATGCATATGTATGTCTGGCTCTTGATGACGCTATGGACTGTGGCCTGCCAGGCAGCTCTTTGTCCATGGGAGTCTCTAGGTAAGAATTCTGGAGTGGATTGCCATGCCCTCCTTCAGGGGATCTTCCTGACACCCCGTCTCTTATGTCACCTGCATTGGCAGGCAGGTTCTAACATAACTTCTTCAAAATTACATGTGTAACTCCTTCCCCACCAGGAATGCTGATTCTCAAAGTCAGAGGGAATGATAAGATTTATTATGTCACATACTTACTTGCTTTATCTTACCATGGTGCTAGAATAACAATGTTACTAATATCCCCAGTACATTTAGGGAAAAATATGTTTGGACTTGGTCCCATTGTAAAGTACATGTGTTGTATTTACATTGTCAGAGTAGGTAGTCTTTATACTCCCTTCTGTACACTTACTCTCCCTTTTACCTCTGACTTCTACAAGTAGCTGTATTTTGTGCACACAACCAGTTCTTATGTGGAAGTCTTTCTAGTCTTTTTCTTTTGTCTGAAGTTTAGTTCAGTTCAGTTGCTCAGTCGTGTCCAACTCTTTGCGACCCCATGAATTGCAGCCCGCCAGGCCTCCCTGTCCATCACCAACTTCCGGAGTTCACCCAAACTCACGTCCATAGAGTTGGTGATGCCATCCAGCCATCTCATCCTATCGGCCCTTCTCCTCCTGACCCCAATCCCTCCCAGCATCAGAGTCTTTTCCAATGAGTCAACTCTTCCCATGAGGTGGCCAAAGTACTGGAGTTTCAGCTTTAGCATCACTCCTTCCAATGAACACCCATGACTGATCTCCTTTAGAATGGACTGGTTGGATCTCCTTGCAGTCCAAGGGACTCTCAAGAGTCTTCTCCAACACCACAGTTCAAAAGCATCAATTCTTTGGTGCTCAGCTTTCTTCACAGTCCAACACTCACATCCATACATGACTACTGAAAAAGCCATAGCCTTGACTAGACGGACCTTTGTTGTCAAAGTAATGTCTCTGCTTTTGAATATGCTGTCTAGGTTGGTCATAACTTTCCTTCCAAGGAGTAAGCGTCTTTTAATTTCATGGCTGCTGTCACCATCTGCAGTGATTTTGGAGCCCCCAAAAATAAAGTCTGACACTGTTTTCACTGTTTCCCCATGTTTCCCATGAAGTGTTGAGATCAGATGCCATGATCTTCGTTTTCTGAATGTTGAGCTTTAAGCCAACTTTTTCACTCTCGTCTTTCACTTTCATCAAGAGGCTTTTTAGTTCCTCTTCACTTTCTGCCATAAGGGTGGTGTTATCTGCATATCTGAGGTTATTGATATTTCTCCTGGCAGTCTTGATTCCAGCTTGTGCTTCTTTGATCAGAGCTGATAGAAACAATATTCTGAGTTATTCACCTGCTGATAGCAGCTTATGAGGGACTTCCCAAGTGGAGCAGCAGAAAGAATCTGCCTGTCAATACAGAGGCGCAAGAGATGTGGGCTCGATGCCTGGGTTGGGAAGATCACCTGGAGCAGGAAATGGCAACCCACTCCAGTGTTCTTGCCTATAAATTCTGTGGAAAGAGAAGTCTGGTGGGCTACAGTCCATGGGGTCCCAAAGAGTTGGTCCCGACTGAGCATGGACACGGGTTCGGGGGAGCAGCTTATTTCCTTATATTTATATTGGTTTTCCTAGGCATAAAATTCTTGATGTGCACTTGATTTTCTTGAATGTCTTAAATATATTGCCTTTTTTTGGTCATAAAGTTTCAAAGTCTGATCATAAACTAAATTTCTTTTCTTTCTGAGTCACTCTTTTTACTTCGATGTGCAAAGAATTTTCTCTTTTGTTTTTCTTTGAAGTCCAGTTATTTTGCCAGAATGTGTCTTCATGCTGTGTATTTCGGGTTAATATTATCAGGTATGCATGTGTGCTGTTTTCATTGGTAATTTCAGTTTAAAAGCATCATGACGGTTTTCTTTATTCATAGGTCTCAGTATTTATTTCATTTCTTTGTTTTGGCTTTCTTCTTCAGGACTGCTATTACTCCTGGGTTGTCTCTTTGCCTCTCTTCATCATTTGTCGCTTTCTCTTGAATCTTTTTTATGTCTTTCTAATTCCATTTTGGTTTTATATTTTATTTTTCACTGTCTGTTTCTTTTAATTTAACATCCACTGTATTCGTTTGCTCTTGGGTTTCTTCTAATTTGGTCTTTATTTCTAATTTTTTCCCTTTTATTTCTGTTTGTTTCCAAGTTCTTTCACTTAATCTGTGAGTTTCTCTAATAACTCATCTGTTAGAATGGACAGAACCCTTCTTGGTTTCAGCTGCACTTCCTAGATTGACCTGTTCTTTGCTGTAGTTCTGGAGGAAGAGGGCTAAAACCAGGAAGCAGAACAATAAAAACTGTAAGACTCTCTTGTGATTCCCTTGTTCTCTAGTCCATCTTATATGCATTGCTTCCTTCTGCATTTCCTTATACGTTCACTGATAGCATTGAGATCTTGTGACTGTTGGTGGTTTTGGGGTTTGATGGAATGCTCTGTCCTTTAGTTCTGTCTTTAGTGATTTTTTTGTGTGTCTTCGGTTTTACTATCTAGTTGCTCTGTTTTTAAATAATACCAGTTGTATTGAAATATAGTTCACATAAAATGGATTCTTAAAGTATGTATTTCAGTGTTTTTAGTGTATTTTCAACGTTACACGACAACATTTGGCGTACTCATCAAGTTGTACGAGTCTTGATTCCAGAGCATTTTCGTCCTGTGTGTTTTCGTGACAGGCTCTGTGTAGTTGCTATACTGCCTTCTTTCTAGGATTTGTTGCAACACATTTGAATGTCCCTCTGCCCCTGATGTGAGCTGTCCCGACTCTCCAGAATAATCCTTGTTAACAGGGACCTAATGAAATGCTGTTAATTTTGTACTTGTGCCCATCTTGACTGTAAACCATTTCCCACACTATCAGTGTCCGAAAGGAAACTTGAACGTCTATTCTTCACTAATTTGTTGTTGGTTAAGAGCTAAGGTTTATTGTTTTCAAAAATGTGATCTCTTAATTTTATATAACCACAGCGACTGTTGCAGTATGTTCCTAATTTTTTTTTCTATTAGTGCTCAAACAGGCATGATTTTATACCTGAAATAAGAGGCATATTTTATCCAAAAGGCAAAAGAATATTTTATTCATAAAACAGAGAAAGATTCAACCCAGAAAAATTGGTTCTTCTTTCCAGCTGTAGCTTACTGTGAAAGTGAAGTCGCTCAGTCGTGCCCGACTCTTTGCGACCCCACGGATAGTAGCCTGCGCCAAGCTCCTCCGTCCATGGGATTCTCAAAGCAAGAGTGCTGGAGTGGGTTACTGTGAACACCAAGTGTTTCTCCTTCTATTCTGTAGATGTAGATTTACCTCTTTGAAAATGGTGATATTATTCTGTAGTACTCCGTGCTTTTATATTTGTTTTGTCTTTTTATTTAGTAATAATTGTGCAGTTACCCTAGAAGTCAGTCACCATGATTGTAAAGCACTTTGCAAATATTAAGATGAAGTGAAGAAAAGCGTGGGTCAGGTGTAAACTAGATGGATGTCCCTGCACATGGAGCTTCAGTCTTCTGTATGAAATTATGTTTGGGTAGGACTTGAGATATGGAGAGTGAAATGATCGTGCTTTAAGTATCTTCCTATATGTTATATATAATTTTAATAACAGCAACAAGAGGAAGTCAGGGTGAGCATGTATATTCTTATTTTATGAAGAACATGTGGGATAGCGTGGTTGTGTTATGTTGCCCTGAGCCAGCCACATTTTCCCATGGAGTTCCTGTCCATCAGTGACATGTATCAGCTTTGATGCTTTTGGGTATGTTATGGCACTCTTTCAAGGATGTCATCATACAGTGGACATGCATTCATTTTTTATTTCCTGTGATGTTATTTTTCCAGGCAAAAGGTGGAGGTTATGAAAGTGAAGATGCCTATCAAAATGCAGAGCTAGTTTTTCTAGATATCCACAATATCCATGTTATGAGAGAATCTTTACGAAAACTTAAGGAGATTGTGTACCCCAACATTGAGGAGACCCACTGGTTGTCTAACTTGGAATCTACTCACTGGCTGGAACATATTAAGGTGGGTATATGTAACTCTTTCTTTAAACTGTTAGAGACTATCACACAAGGACTTTCTCTGCCCTCTTGTGTGTTGGCTCTTACAATTGAAATCAAGATGAAAGTACCTTTTTAAACACTGAAAAATTGATAACTACTTTGATAATTAGAACTACTTTTAAGTTTTGGTGCTTGAATGAATTGGGTTTCTGTATTATGCATTTGGTTCTGTTGTACTTTTTTCCCCCTCTCTTTCCTATCCTATCTGAATCTGCCCATCCTTCAGTTCCCAGGTCACTTCTTAGATAAAGTCTTCCCAGATGGAATTCATTTCCATTTTCTCTGAGCTTTTCATTTTACTTTTCTTTCCAGCTAATCAGATGCTCCCATGTACTTGATTTAATTACTTTTATGTGTCAATTAATGTGGATTGCTGATTCATGGAGAGTAGGACGGGATAAATCATATTTCTTCTTTGTCCCCACAGGAGCCAGGGTAGCACTATATGATGTAAATAAATCACCCAGTAAATAATTGTTACATAGCTTTTGAAAACCACTCTGGTCAGGCACATGAGGTGAAGTAGTTAAATGAAGGAGACTATATGAACCTCAGCTTGCCTAAACATAATGTTTGAAGCACCAAACATTATTTCAGTTAATATAGTTATAAATATTTTCAGATAGGTCTGAATTTCAATAACATAGCTTACCAAAATATAGATCTCTCTATATTATATATAGATCTCTATATAATATATAAGCACATATATTAATATTAGGAAATAAATGGAAATAGGATTTTTCATGTTAAGAAAGAGTAGATTATACTCATATTAAGAGCTCTAAAATTAAGAAAAATTGAAGGCTAAATTGACCTCTTGAGAATTATAAACTATTTGGATTATTGCTTCTCTTCTAGAAACATAGAAGCTTGAATGTAGCAAAGTATACGAACATTCTTCTGTTAGAAAGCATGGTCATGGGGACTGTCTATTACATTGTATGATGTGTAAATAGAAAACCATAAGACTTGATTTGGAACTGACATTCACTGCAGCATTCTGTAAATTACAGATCATGTTTTAGCAGGTACAACATTGTCTCCAAAAAACTGGCTATAACAGAAACACATTTCCTTGGAAGAGGTACAGTTGTGCCTGGACCGCCTTCTCCTCCTTCAGTCCTTCTCACCTGCAAGGCTTACCCACTCACTTTCTTTAGATCTCTGCTCAAACATCAACTTCTCAAAGAAGCCTTTCCTGACCACTCCACACACAGTGACAGCTCTGCCTGCACTCCCTAGTCCTGGATGGTACTTTTTCACTTGTTGCCCTCTGACACACTGTTTCTTTCTTTGCGTCTGGCCGGCCTCACCTAAGTACAATATAAACTTCATTAGGCCAGCACTTTGTTCCGTATAAACTTCATCAGGCCAGCACTTTGTTCCGTTTGCTGCTCTATAGTTCCAGCACCATGAGCCGTGCCTACCGCATGGCAGGGGACTCCATAAATGTTCACCTTCTCAGTGAATGAATGGATGAAGATGGCCACTTTGGAGAACTCTTCCTTGTTGTCTTAGCTTTCCAACTGTTCAAGCCCTTTAGATCAATGACGTGTAATTTTGCATATATATTTGACTTACGGGCTCTGTGTGTGCTCATTCCCTCAGTCATGTCTGAGTCTATGATCCCACGGACTGCAGCTGACCAGGCTCCTCTGTCCATGGGATTTCCCAGACAGGGATACTGGAGTGGGTTACCATTTCCTTCTCCAGGGGATCTTCCTGACCCAGAGATCAGACCTGTGTCTCTGGTGTCTCCTGCATTGGCAGGTGGATTCTTTACCACTGCGCCACCTGGGAAGCCTCATATTTGAATTACAGGTAGAAGTTATTTAAAAGAGTGAGTTAGGATTAATGGAGACCAGGCTTTTTTTTTTTTTTTTTCTTTTTTTAATGCTCACAGATAACTCTGATGCATAGACAAGACTGAGATTGCTTCAGAGTATCCCACTTCCAAAATATGCCTACGATTATGATTAAAAGGAGATCATCATGAGATTCTCCAAGCCTAGTATAGCATATCTTTTCTTTCATTCTTATCTATGTTTGTGTGATCATACTGTTCTTAAAGTATGATTGGGCCATTGCAGAGAAGAGGGGGGCTCTATTGTTCAGTTTAAAGGATATTACACTGTGTGTTTCTCTTTAGGTTACATTTAATTGGGTCTAGTTTTAACTCAAGATCAACTTCAGAGAATGTAAATTATTTTGCAGAGAGAGCCTGCATATTTAAAGAAAATACATGAAGTTATTTTAGATACCAGTTAAATTGACATGATGATGTATTGGTCCAATGAGAATTTTTCATTCATGCCAATATGTAAAAGTCAGCTTTCTCTAAAATTTTATGCTTTGCTTGCTGTGTGATATAAAAACAGTACAATAAATGCTATAAAACTGTAGACTTTACTGCTTTCATAGTTATTCTGATTTGGTTAAGTATCACTGTTTTAAGTAACAGGTAAGAATTCAATTGGTATATTATTTTTACTTAAATGGATGATGTTGGAATATTTGAAGAATATTAGAAATAGATCTCTTCGGAACTTAATCCTTCTTTCTTATTAGTCATACTCTTGATTTGTTTAGAACCCGAAGTTACCTTTTGTTTGGATATTTTATTGTGTGGATTAATAGGACTCTGCATTTTTGAGATTTTTCAGTTTTAAAAGCAAAGCGTCAGTATCTTCCACCATTTACAAAAATTCCTTTTAGGAAAGGACTGATGTTCTTTTCTCCACCTGTTTTTGAGATAGTTATCTCTGAACAAAACTATTACAGATTTTGAGGAATAAAGCATTTAATTAAAAAAAATTCATTAAAAAATCCTTTTCTCAGCTTATTCTTGCAGGGGCTCTCAGGATTGCTGACAGGGTGGAGTCAGGAAAGACGTCTGTGGTGGTGCACTGCAGCGATGGCTGGGACCGCACGGCCCAGCTGACTTCCCTGGCCATGCTCATGCTGGACGGATACTACCGCACCATCCGGGGGTTTGAAGTCCTTGTGGAAAAAGAGTGGCTGAGCTTCGGACATCGATTTCAGCTTGTGAGTGAAGAACCTTGACTCAGGGTATCGCATGTGCATCTCACACAAGCCGTGTGAAGATCATGTCTTTTATTCACTTGATATTCACATAAGACTGACCCTTTGTTCTAATGGGGTAAACTGCTCAACAGAAACTTGTCAGATTATTTAGAGGATCCTGGAGATGAGAGGTAAGATTCTCAGAGGCCTTGAAGCCCCTGAGAGTGTGATTTTTGGCAGCGTTTTCCTAGGTTAGCTGAAAGACTTTCTGAAATACGTTTGCCCAGGTACTGTCTCTAATGTCAGCTGTTAGTATCCACTACTACTACTACTAAGCCTCTTCAGTCCGACTCTGTGCGACCCCATAGACGGCAGCCCACCAGACTCCCCCATCCCTGGGATTCTCCAGGCAAGAACACTGGAGTGGGTTGCCATTTCCTTCTCCAACGCATGAAAGTGAAAAGTGAAAGTGAAGTCGCTCAGTCGTGTCCGACCCTCAGCGACCCCATGGATTGCAGCCCACCAGGCACCTCCGTCCACGGGATTTTCCAGGCAGGAAGTACTGGAGTGGGGTGCCATTGCCTTCTCCATAGTATCCACTAGCAGTGTTTATTTAAAAAAACCTTGCAAGAAATGGACATTTAAAGGTAGTCTGCTGCTTTAAACTTGAACTGTTAAATATAATGGCATATCCATTCAGATGGCTTATATTTTTCAACTCTCTATAAAATGTACTTACTATGATAAGACCATTAAAAGAGTGACGTTTCAGTCATCCAGTGCTGCACATGTTCATGTAAGTGTAACCAAAATCATAAACATTTCAGACTGTTTGAAGCTGCAGTGGATTCCTAAATTGCTGACTCTGACTACCTACTCCATTTCCCCCCTCCTGATTGTTATCTGAAAGCAGGATTTGACAAAGCACATCTGATTCAGAGGGTATGTGCACATGTTTAATATAGGGTAATAATTCTCAAACTTTTTGATTTCTGGACCTCTTTCCATTTTAACAATTATTGATGACCCCAAAGAACTTTGTTTATATCGGTATTTTCCATATTAGAAATTAAAATTTTAAAATGTATGTATTGTTTAAGGAAATAATCTATTTTCTTAGTCCATTTGCACTGCTGTATTTCTTAGTTTTGACAGCTGGAAGCCCAAGCTCAGAGTGCCAGCATGTAGGGTTCTGGTGAAGGCCCTCTTCCAGATTGCAGACTGCCAACCTTTCACTGTTATCTTTAAGGGTGGAAGAGGGTTGGGGAGCTCTCTGGGGCCTGTCCGTTTTGATAAGAGCACTAGTCTCATTCATGAGGTTTCCACCCTCATGACCTTGGTAGCTCCTAAAACTATCAAATTGGGCATTCGATTTTCAACTTGTGAATTTTGGGGGACACAAACATTCAACCCGTAGTCCTGTTATCTATTAGCATGAATAACATTTTAGAGAAAAGTAACTAGCATAATATGTTAGGCAAGCATGAAGTTTTATGAGAAGAGTGGCGTTATTCTACATTTTTTACAAGTTTCTTTAATATATGGCTTAATAGAAGATAAATTTCTTATCTACTTCTGCCTTCAGTTTATTGCAATATGTTCTGTTGATTGAAGATATGAGGAAAATTTGACCATATGCAGATATATAGGTTGAAAAAAAGGGTATTTTAATTTTTTCCAGGGAATTGTGGATAGTTTTCTTTGCTACTGTGCCAAAACTTGACAAATGGTAGTTTCTTAGTGGTTATTTGTAATGTGGAATCTAAAACTAGCTTGATGGGTTTTTTGGTGTTTGTTCTATTAAATTCCTTTGGTATGTCTTGCACTTTGAATAAGTAGATCTTTTACCTCTGCCTGATTTTGTAATATCATGTGTTGGTAATTGGGAAAATACTGGCTTACTGATTTACACAGCTCCAGTCTTAATGCATTTCATTATATATAATAAAATCACAGATATGAATACTACTACTAATTTTATCAGAAAAATCTTTTAAGTATTATCAAATTCACTGTGGCAGGTAAAATTTTCCCTCAAATTTAACTTTCATTCAACAGCTTGAATTTCATCATTGGTAACAAATACTGTCCATTGTTTTCCTTGAAGTGTGTAACACATTCAGTTTTGTATATTTTCAAAATAGGTGTCTACAAGATATTGAGGTCTTAATAACCATAATTCATGTATCAATTGTTCTTTCAAGTTAAAATGATGTTTCATGAAAAAGCTGTTTCCTACATTCTACTTAAGCCTGCAACAGAAGCATGTTATGTGTATTTCCCATTTTGTTACATAGGATACTTAAAAAATTATACTCCAAGGTGGAGATTTATTAAAGTTAGTAATAATTTTTACTGCTTCATCAAGGACATTGGCTTAAGAGAGATTAGCTTTTTTTCTTTGATTTAACTGCAGGTGTTTGGCAGGGCAAACATAATAATTATAGTATAGCTCGATTCCAATGCCTTGTTTCCCGATTTCCTCCTAAGATACCAAAAGTTTTCTTCCTTCATCACCTTTACACCATTCTGGAGGAGGGCATGGCAACCCACTCCAGTATTCTTGCCTGGAGAATCCCCATAGATATAGGAGCCTAGTGGGCTGTAGTCCATGGGGTTGCAAAGAGTCGGACACAACTGAGCAACTAAGCACGGCACAGTGCAAATGCCAACCCATTGAAAAAGGCAGAGCATGTCTTAGTAATATTATGAAAATAGTTTTGAACACACAGACCTCTCCCACTGCTGGAAGTCTGGATCACTCTTTTAGAATCACTGCCTTGGGGTATAGGGTAGGTGTTTATCTCAGTCATCTGGAGCAGAGGTCCTCAGAGGAGAAAAAAGATAAGAAAGTAGGTGAGTGCATGCTTGAGGGGAGATGCCAAGCATTTTTTAAAAGTTTTCAGAGGTTTGTGCTGATGTGATTCTTTCTGAAAGACCGCCTGGAGCTCCAGGGCAGTAGGTCCCCCTCATGCCCTGGCCAAGGCGTTAAAGGAGACCTGTGCTTCCAGGCTAGTGTGCAGGGAACTGATAATGTTCAGGGCATAGTAAATCTTGGGGACAGAAATCTGGGCTCTGAGGTCTGACTGTTCCTGTCTCCCATTGTCAGCTTTTTAGGATCTAAGCTTCATTTGTTAAACAGACTTGTAATTCCTGTTACAAGTGTCTCCTGCCAGGAAATAATTGGACAGGTTGCTGATTGAAATGCTAATAGACATTTCTCCTTGGTGGAATTTAGTGATTTCTGTTTTCCTTGCAGTGCTCTTTCAAAAAGATTTTCTGAATTTATAAAATATTGAGAAAATGTTTCTTTTCTTGAAAAATAAAAGTACTTTCATCAAAAGGTGAAAAGTCTTACAAAGCTCATATAATATTTCACTCTTTGCTTCAGAGAGTTGGCCATGGAGATAAGAACCACGCAGATGCAGACAGATCACCTGTGTTTCTTCAGTTTATTGACTGTGTCTGGCAGATGACAAGACAGGTAATTTACCTGGGGTATCCATTCTTAGATCTCTCTTTTAAGCTATCCAGTCAGAGTTGGGTTTGGTCACTGACTATCTTACATTTCATGTAAAGTGGAAGTTCTTGTAAGTTTCCTAGATACTAGAAGTATTATTATCACATTAAATTATTTTATTTAATATTTTAAATTTATGTTAAATAATGATAATATAGTCACTCAAAAATTCATTTATACATTGCTCAAGGAGGTAAAGAAATGAAATAGGCAAGGTAACTCAAAATGAAATCCTATTTTAGGCAGTTTTGATGAAAAAATGTGTTTAGATGGAAATCATGGCAACATATATATAAAATAGATTCAGTTTTTTTGTTTTTACTTACGGAGCGAGAGATTATGTGCTTTAGAGCTATCAATATTCTAGAAAATGATTTGAAATATTACTGTGAATAGGTTTAGTGTTTTGGAAAGATATGAGGAGATTGAAAAACACCTAATTTATTATGGGATAACTTTACTAATGAGATAAAGGGTTCATGTCTTAAAAATGTTTTAACTCATAAATGATCTGAGAACCCAAAAGTTAGGTACAGCTCAGTGGTATATCAGATATTTATCCAGTTCTATTAGACCTCAAACCACTGGGAGCCTGGTTGGTTTTTTGTTGGACTGCCATGGGAATGTACACTAGGGTGCTTGCTGGCTCTGCTTGGCATTAGCATTAAATTTCAGCTTCAATGAAATATTCTTTACTTCATTAAGAGAAAAACAAAATAAGATTTGTTTTTTTTTTAATCTTTTGGCTGTACCTCTGTTATTGGCAGTGCGGAGTCTTACCCGCTGGACTGCCGGGGAAGTCTGGACCCACTTTAAACTATTAGCATATTCTATTTTAAGATAGTATTTGACAGTGTTGGGAAAAATCAAATATGCCTTATCAGGGAACTACAAAAGGTGTCGCTGATGGTTAAGTGTACTTGCTCTCCAGGGAGAGTATCTTGAAAGGAGCAACTCTTCCTTCTGATATTTGTTAAAAAAAACAAAATAGATCACATTTACCGATTGCATAGGAGAATACATGACAAATATACTTCTTTCTTAGTAATTGTGTTAACTTTATATGCCATACATCTAAAATCAGTTTAACTCTTGATTTTGAGCTTAAGTTGCTAAGTAATGTTAAATCTTATTTCACTGATAGAACTTAAAATACACTGTATATGTATAAATAAAAAAAATATATATTTCATTATATAAGTGTATATAATAAATATACTTTATTATACATGTCTGCTTGTATTTTTCTTTGGTATTTTCCTCCTGACCATGTGAAATAGTAATAATGTTTGTTGGCAGTCACCAGTTTTATAAATAATTGAATGTTTATGCAGAGACTTAAATAGCAAATTTATCAAAAGGACCAGTTGTGTTACAATTAGCCAGATTCTATGTCTCCTCCTGCCCTCATCATCATCTCTCACTGCTGGGATCAGGAAGCAGGATGAAGGGGCCATTCAGATTTTAAACATATAAGGAGAACAAAATATTCCTTCCCTGCTCAGGATTTTAAAAACAATAGCAGGGACAGTGTTCTATTTAAATAATGCTATTTTAGTTGTGTTTGTGAGGAAATTCCACTAATTAAGCTGTTTTCTCATAACTGAGCTAATAGTTTTGCCAAGAAGATGAAAGGCTAATCATAGGCTTAACTCCTTCGAATTGCTGTGTAATGATGTAGGGTGCATTCATGGTTGGCTAATAAATAAGCTGTTTAAGAGTAACAGTACAGGAGATGGGATTTACTCTCTAAATGAATGGATGGAATTTTGCAAAGTTTTTTATGATTAATTGGCTTTATGTTGGCATGTGCTTTATCACCTGCTTCATTTGCTTCAGAACCACAAAAATATTCAAGAGTAAGTTGTTTAAGAAGATAAATTTGCCTTGTTATCCTGCTTATAAATTTAGGAAATTTGAAGGCAAAGTTGTTTTCACTCTCGTCCCTTCTGTGTGCAGTTTATGCTGTTTTCATCCGCTCTTGGGTAGGGATCATTGTAAGAAAACTTGGCACCAGTGTTTATTTACTAAACCCACAATCCAAATATTCATGGAATTCCTTTTCACAGTCCTGTAAATGGTACAGTCTTACATAGAAGCTTTCAAATAATTCTTGAAACAGTAAATGGTTAGGATGGATTATACTAAATCCCTTACCTTTCTGGGATCTGTAATTGGTCCTTGATAAACTATCCCCAAATTATGTTGTGTAAGACATCCAGTCAAACACCTGTCCTAGTTAAAGAGTGAATTTTCTCTTTTAAGAAAGGCTGCCAAAGTAGGATTATAAGATATCATGGTTTGAGTGCATGTTCCTTGAAAAGATGAGTAAGGTTGGCTTTTAAATGAGCCGCACATCTCCTTTTCTCGAGACATTGATATTTTTTTGTGTAATTCCTAAAAACTATGCTGTTGAAAATTTAAAGAAAAATCTTACTATGTTGCTTATGGTCATTCTTGGCAGAGAAAGACAAGTCAGATCAGCCTCAAGTTGAGGGTTAACTGATATAAATAGACAGAAGAACAGCAAGATCAGCGCATTCAGATTCTTACTGTACAAGAAAAGGAGATATTAGGAGAAATTATTTCAGCAAAGTGATATTTTTTGAACAGAAAACCAAGCAAATATTAATAATACTATAATAGCTTAGAAATATATAGTTTTTAAATACTGTTTAGCCTAATTTTAAGCAGTTTTACAAAGCACCCACCAGTGTACAGGGATGAACATGCTTGGGAAGCTGTCCTAATTATTTCATGTGTTTTGATGTTTGATTTGCAGTTTCCTACAGCATTTGAATTCAATGAATATTTTCTCATTACCATTTTGGACCACCTATATAGCTGTTTATTCGGAACATTCCTCTGTAACAGTGAACAGCAGAGAGGCAAAGAGGTAACACACGATCCCTGCCCGTTCCGCCTCTGTCTATATACACACGCGTTCTCTGCTGAGTGCAGCCTGGGATGGCTTTCAGCTGAACAGTTGTTCTTTTGTATGATGCCTTTGGCCATGTGTTCTTTCTTTCCACACGTCTGAGCTTGATCTGTCTTAAAGTACCTCTGTCATGAGGATGGGTAGGAGGCAGCGTCTGCTGAAGGAACTGAAGTATGTGGTGTCTTAGGAGCGCTCGTGTACCTGTTACCACACTCCCTGCAGGATGGAAGTCCATCAAAAGCAGGTGCAGCAAGATATAATTAGCAAAAAATACACATTTGAATGAACGCACAGCTCAATTCCCAAATACATTCTCATACATATGAACCATTTTAGTTTTTTTTTTAATTATAAAATAATACCATAAAACATTCAAACACTGAGAAGATATTAAGGAGAAAGTTAAATTTCTTATCCCACCTGCCTAGAGATGTCACTTTTCAGTGGTTGATATTATTTATAAGAAATGTATAATGATTACGTTTCAAGTTTTACTTCTGTGTTCCTCAGAACACATAGTGTCTCCCTCTGCTTCAATTTCCATTCTAAAAAATGTGACTCTCAAACAGTTTCCTCATGCTTTTCTGTAAAGGCTAGTGGCAAAGAATGCTTGCTCTGGAGCCAGGCTGCCTGGGTTCAAATCTAAGATCTTTGACTTACTGTGTGAAGTTGAGCAAGTTAATTTCAGCTTCTGTAAAGTAGGGATAATAGTACTTAACTTATGTACTTAATAGTGCTTACTATTGTGAGGATTAAATAAAATAAACCATACAAAACACTGTGATAACGGCCATGTAGTAAGTGCTTCCTAGACTAGAAGTTCCTTGAAGATAGATGTTAAATTTTTAAAATCACCCTTACATCTTCAGTAAATATTTCTATGCACATAAGCCAATCAAGAACTTATTGAATGTTAGATAATCAGTGGATAACTTTCAAAGAGACTTTCAGTTTTTGAGAGCCTCAAGTAGGATTTACTATATCTTAAAAAAAAAATGTTTTTAAAACTGAGCTATAATTTGCATTCCATAACATTCACTTTCAAAGCATATAATTTAGTGATTTTCAGCATATCTAGAGTTGCATAGTCATCACCACCGTTAATTTCAGAACATTGGAAAGAAACCCCATGCCTATTAATAGTTACTACCTACCCGTTCCCGTCTCCTCTCAGACCCTAGCAGACACTGTGATCTCTGTTGGTTTGCCTCTTCCGGACAGTTCATATAAATGGAATCACTTGGGGTGTGGCCTTTGTGCCTGGCTTCTTTCAATTAGCATAATGTTTTCAAGGTTCAATTTGTAGCATGTATCATTATTTCAGTTCCTTTTTAATTATTGAATGATATTCCGTTGTATCATTATGTTACATTTCATCCATCTGTCGGATGATGGATTTGGATTGTGTCTACTCTTCAGTCATTGTGACTGATGGCTACTTTCACCATTGTGCACCAGGTTGCTTGTGCATGTGTTTTCACTTGTCTTGGATGTATATAAAGAGTGGAATTGCTGGCATGATAACTCTGCCTTCTTGAGGAACTGCACTGTTTTCCACTGCTCTCTAATTTTAATCAAAGTGGTGCTGTTGCCAAAGTATCTGAATTCTGTCCCTCTAAAACAGTTTAAATGATCACCAATGCCTTTTGACAAATTTCACCTAAAGTAAACTTAGCTTGCGTAGTGGAAATCGTTAACCTGTTTTTCCTTCTTATAGGATCTTCCCAGGAGGACCGTGTCACTGTGGTCCTACGTGAACAGCCAGCTGGAGGACTTCACTAATCCCCTCTACGGGAGCTATTCCAATCATGTCCTTTACCCGGTAGCCAGCATGCGCCACCTAGAGCTCTGGGTGGGATATTACGTAAGGTGGAACCCCCGGATGAAGCCCCAGGTACATGCCCTGCAATACCCAGTGAGAGGTTTTATCCAGGCAGTTGTGTGAATTACTTCTGTCCCCTTTAAAGTGGCTAGACAAGTTATCTGTGCATATTTAAAATTTCCATTTTTCCCTGTTAACAGTCACGGTGGGATAGTAGAAGCAGCACTGTGGTAGGGATGCGTAGTGCCCTGGCTCTCGTCATGACTGGCTTTTTGGCCTTGCACAGATCACTTGTGCTCTTTCTCATCTTCTCGTCTTCTCCCCTCTGTTAAATGAGGGTGCTGGGCTGGATAACTGCTAGAGGTTGGGGAAAATGGCTTTAGGGGAGTCAAAAGCCATTTTTTAAAACGTTACAGAATATTTGCTGCCTAGAACTGTTTAAAGGACTAAAAGTCTGCAACTAAAGGACAGGAAATCTTTAAGTATTGGCTTTTAGATTATGTTGTTACTTAATTATTTGTTGTATTTGGCCAAGCACCAGTTTCAGGGTGTTCTGTGGAAACACCTGGGGAGACCAGGGAGGCCAGTGAAAGAGCCGCGGGTCAGTGGAGTTGTTGGAAGTTAATTTTCACTGCTGTTCGGGAAAGGTGGGCGTGGCCCCAGAGCTGAAGGCACACACTGAACATTTAGGGACGAAGCTAAATACCAGAATGATTTGACTTCGGGTTTGTTCCAGATTGCTTAGTTAAGTAACTTTATGGTTTATTGCTCTTGTAGGAGCCCATTCACAACAGATATAAAGAGCTTCTTGCTAAACGGGCAGAGCTTCAGAAGAAAGTGGAGGAGCTACAGAGAGAGATTTCCAACCGATCAACCTCATCGTCAGAGAGAGCCGGCTCCCCGGCACAGTGCGTCACGCCTGTGCAGACGGTCGTGTGAGTGCCGCCTGATGGGGCGCGGTCGCCGTGAACTCTGATGACAGTGGCAGCTTCATGAGGAGGAGGGCTTCTGAACAAAGAACCCGTCTGTGAGAGAACTTCAGTCACTTTATTTATTTCAGATCTCTCTAGGATGAGTTCAGAACTGTAGCAGTGCAGGTGGTTTAAGGGAAATAACCTCACATGTAATTACATGATTACAACACTAATCTTCTAAGTCGCCCAAAGAATATTAAAATGCTTGAATCCTGGCTCCACAGTGGGAACAAGTTTCTGATTTTCAAAGGAAAATACTGTCTCAGAAGTTCTGGTGTTTGCTAAAATCAAAACACAAACCACTTGAGAACAACACTTCTTGGCAGAAGAGCGCTCATTGCACAGAAGGTGGAGCATCAGTCTTCCAGCCAATCCTGACATTCCGTGGACTTGGACATACTGGGCCCTGTATGGTAAATCAAGAAGGTTTGATGCTCCTTTCTCAGCTTCATGGGTTTGTCTTTTTTGTAGTAAGTAATTTACTTTTACCATTCAAAACCCATGTTCTTCATATGTAATAGGGTATATGGTATTGAGAATATTATGATGTAGTAGTAGTTGAAAATCATTGCCGTCATTATTTATGTGCTTAATTTAAGATATATTAGGTAGCTATTCCAAAACGATGCCTTACAGATGTGCTTGGGAGGAGACTGCAAGGGAGAGAGTGGCAGCTGTCCAGGATTTCAGAGAGTTCCACATCCTTCAGATCAGTTACTGGAAGCATCATGAACGTATTTTAAAAACTCATTATCTGCCCTACTTTATCTTATTTACTTTTTGTATGTCTTTGAAGACAGAAGTAAACTGGTGAGTTTTGAGGCTCTATTTAAAAGTTGAGTAGGATTGACGTTTTTATGAAGTCTGTATAAAGAGCACATGATGAGAAGTACTGTGCTCAGATTTTACATGAAATATCTTACTGCTACTTTCCTTTGCAAATTCTGTAATTCTATCAAATGATTAAGTCTACCAAAGAACTTATTGCATGTAAAGATGTATTACAGTCTCCATGCCAGTAAAGGGAATCCTGCCTCACTTTGCCTGCTACAGGAAGAGTCTACCGCTGGTATAAACACTCGACTCCCTGGTGTCTGTTTTAATCTGTATAAGAGCCATATGTTATGTACTATAACACAGAGGAGCTTCTTGTCCCTTGGGTCTTTAATTAAAAGAAAATTTCAACTGACTTTTAAACTTTGTCCTTGTTCTAAGTTGTCTTAAGTTGCATTTGCAGAAATGTTGTTGGAATTGTTCCACTGCAGGGGGCATAGGTTCTATCCCTGATCAGGGAACTAAGATCCTACATGCAGCCAAAAAAAAGATATGTACAATTTGAACTGATTATTATAATACTCAAAAATAGCATTTTTTTTACTCGTTAACTCAGTAGACTGAACCTATGCCCGCCCTTCTCTTGATTTTGCAATGAGTAAGTATAATTTCTGTTATTAATATATCCAATATTAGCAATAAAGGACAGAAATGATATGGACCTAACAGAAGCAGAAAATTTTAAAAACAGCGAAAATACACAGAAAAACTATACAAAAAAGGTCTTAATGACTGGGATAATCACAATGTTGTCATCACTCAACTAGAGCCAGACACCCTGGAGTGCGAAGTCAAGTGGGCCTTAGGAGGCGTTACTACAAACTAAGGTAGTGGAGGAGAGGGAGTTCTAGCTGAGCTCTTTAAAATCCTAAATGGTGATGCTGTGAAAGTGTTGCACTCAATCTGTGAGCAAATCTGGAAAATTCAGCAGTGGCCACAGGACTGGAAAAGGTCAGTTTTCATTCCATCCCAAAGAAGGGCAGTGCCAAAGAATGTTCAAACTACTGCCCAAGTGCACTCATTTCACATGCTAGTAAGGTAATGCTCAAAATTCTTTAAGCTAGGCTTCAACAGTACATGACCCGAGAACTCCAGATGTACAAGCTAGATTTAGAAAAGGCAGAGGAACCAGAGATCAAATTGCCAACATCCGTTGGATCGTAGGAAACAAATTCCAAAAAAAAAAAAATCTACTTCTGCTTTATTGACTACAGTAAAGCCTTTGGGTGGATGACAACAAACTGGAAAATTCTTCAAGAGATGGGAATACCAGTCCACCTTACCTGCCTCCTGAGAAACCTGTATGCCGGTCAAGAAGCAACAGTTGTAACTGGACATGGAACAACACACTGGTTCCAAATTAGGAAAGGAGTATGTCAAGACTGTGTATTGTCATCCTGCTTATTTAACTCACATGCAGAGTACATCATGTGAAATGCCAGGCTGGATGAAGCTCAAGTTCTATCAAGATTTCTGGGAGAAATATCAATAACCTCAGATGTGCAGATGACACCATCCTAATGGCAGAAAGTGAAGAGGAACTAAAGAGCCTCTTGATGAGAGTGGAAAAGCTAGCTTAAAACTCAACATTCAGAAAACTAAGATCATGGCATCTGGTCCCATCACTTCATGGAAATAGACGCACAAACAGTGACAGACTTTATTTTCTTGAGCTCCAGAATCACTGCAGATGGTGACTGCAGCCATGAAATTAAAAGATGCTTGCTCCTTGTAAGAAAAAGCTACGGCAAACCTAGACAGCATACTAAAAAGCAGAGACATCGCTTTTCCAATGAAGGTCTGTATAGTCAGAGGTTTTTCCAGTAGTTACGTGTGGATTTGAGAGTTGAACCATAAAGGCTGAGCATCGAAGAACTGATGCTTTTGAGAGTCCCGTGGACTGCAAGGAGATCAAACCAGTCAATCCTAAAGGATATCAACCCTGGATATTCATTGGAAGGACTGATGCTAGAGCTGAAGCTCCAATACGTTGGCCACCTGATACAAAGAACTGACTCACTGGAAAAGACCCTGATGCTGGGAAAGATCGAAGGCGGGAGGAGACGGGGGTGATGGAGGATGAGATGATTGGATGGCATCACTGACTCAATGGACATGAGTGTGAGGAAACTCCAGGAGATGGTGAAGGACAGGGAGCCCTGGCGTGCTGCAGTCCATGGAGTTGCAAAGAGTCAGACACAACTGAGCAACTGAACAACAACAATATTAGCAAAAGTGGTACCATAATGATTTGGTCATTGCCTGAAATTTGATATAAGAAAATTTATAACAGTGTTTACATGACGAGTCCATCAATAGTAAAGCTACGTTTTCTTTTCTAAATCCGTTCTCCATCCATTTTGCGATTGTTTTCACTTAACCTTGTGCGGGAGTCTCCAAAATGGAGCACCTTCAAGATAACCCTGTAGTGAAGACGCCAGCATCACGATGGCACAAGGGCTTCCTTTCTCTCCCTTTTACTTGTAACGGATCACACCTGCATAACCGGACAGAAGCGCCTCTGCGCAGCACACCAGGACACCTGAGATTTCTCCGTCTGCGTGTCTGAAACTGGGTGGATGAACCCCCAGAGGAGGCCCGGGAACCGGAGGTTTGTGGCGACACCGGCTGCAGCAGGTGCCGACCTGCCCAGCAGAGGAGGGGAAAGTGAAAGGGGCGAGTACAAGTCTGCCCAGCTCCGAGGCTGCAGCCGGACGGTCCCCCTGCTCTTCAGCAACACCCTGGGTTTCTGAGGAGAATCTCCATGACAGACCAGTAGTTAGTAAAGAGATTGAATCAGTAATCAAAAAATCAAAAATGCCACAACACAGAAAGCTGCAGAGCCAGACGGCTTCTGTGGTGAATTCTAGCCGTCATGTAAAGAATCAACACAATCTTCCTCTAAATACTTACAAATACTAAGGAGGAGGGAACACAACAACTGCAAACTCATCTACAAAGCCAGCAGTACATTGATACCAAAACCAGATGAGGAAACAAGGAAACTAGACTCATATCTCTGCTGAATATAGATACAGAAATTCTCAACCAAACATTAGCAAACCAAATTCAAGAACACATAAAAAGGATTATATACCATGACCAAATGGGACTGATCCCTAGTATGTAAGGATGGTTTAACATATGCAAATCAATAAATGTAATATGTCAGTAAAGTGAAAGAAAAGCTACATGACCATTTCAGTAGATGCAAAAAAAGATAAACATCTTTCATGACAAAATACAACATCCTTTCATGATAAGAACCTTTAACAGATTGGGTAAAAAAAAAAGAACATACCTCAATAAAGGCTGTATGCCCCAAACCAACAGCTATCAATGGAGAAATGCTGAAAGTTTTCCCTCTAAGATCAAGAAGAAGACAGTGAGGCCCACTCTCACCACTCTTGTTCATTATAGTATTGGAATTCCTAGTTAGAGCAGCTAGGCTAGACAGAGAAAAGGCATCCAAATCAGGAAGGAAAGAGTAAACTTCTCTATTTGCTGAAATTTGATTTTATATGGATATAATCGTGGTGTCAACCAAAAAACTATTGGAACTATTCAAAAATGTCAGTAAAGTTATGCAGAAGTCAGTTGTATTCCTTTACAATAATGATGAAGTACCTGAAAACTATCCCACTCAAAATAGCATTAAAAGCAATAAACTACTGAGGAAAAGTTTAACCTAGGAAGTGAAAGATCTGTACAATGAAAACTACAAGAAAGACTTTGTTGAAGGAAATCAAAGAGGACACAAATGGAAACACATCCTATGCCCATAGAGTGGAAGAATTAAAATTGTCAAGATGACTGTTACTGCTCAAAGCTATCTATAGATTGAATGCAGTTCCCATGAAAATACCAAAGGCATTCTTTACAGACACAGAAGAAACAATCCAAAAATTTTTGTGGAACCACAAAACAAAACCCCAAATAGCCAAAACAATCCTGGGTAAAAAGAACTAAGCTGTGGGAATCATGCTTTCAGATTTCAAACTATACTGTTAATACAAAACCACAGTAATAAAAATAGTATGTTACTGGCACAAGAAAGACACACTGACCACTGGAATAGAAAGACCAGAATTAAATCCCATTGAGAGAAAAGTGAAAGTGTTGGTAGCTTAGTCATGTCCAACTCTTTGTGACCCCATGGGCTATCTGCTAGACTCCTGTGTCCATGGAACTCTCCAGGCAACGTTACTGGAGTGGGTTGCCATTCCCTTCCCTAGGGGATCTTCCTGACCCAGAGATCAAACTCTGGTCTCCTGCACTGCAGGCAGATTCTTTACCATCTGAGTCACCAGGGAAGCCCACTGGTCAACAAACATTTGATGCGGGAGCCAGGAATACCCAACGGGGAAAGGTGGTCTCTTCAATAAAGTTCTGGGATAGTGGAGGAACACATGCAGAACAAACCAAATGAGATGCCTGTGCTGTGCTTAGTTGTGTCTGACTTTTTGCCACCCTATGGACTGTAGCCCACCAGGCTCTGCTGTCTGTGGGGATGCTCCAGGCAAGAATACTGCAGTGGGTTGCCATGCCCTCCTCCAGGGGATCTTCCCAACCCAGGGATCGAACCAGGTCTCCTGCATTGCAGGAAGATTCTTTACCATCTGAGCCACCAGGGAAGCCCAAGAATACTGAGGTTAACCTATCTTTTCTCCAAGGGAACTTTCTGACCCAGGAGTCAAACCGGGGTCTCCTGCATTGCAGGTGGATTCTTTACCAGCTGTACTAGCAGGGAATCCCAAATCGGATGCCTACCTAACACCATTCACAAAACTTCAATAGTGGTAAGTGTTGTGAATAAAACAGCCTGATGTGACATTAATAAGGCAATGAGGGGCAATTTTTGAAATGTAATCAAAGGCGGCCTGCTTTGAATATATTAACATAAATCATATATTAAAATAATTAACTTGAAATGGATCAAAGCCTTATACATAAGACCTGATGCCATAAAATTTCTAGAAGGGAAGAATATACTCAACATTGGTCTTGGCAATGATATTTTTGGACATGATGCCAAAAGCACAAACAACAGAAGCAGGAAACAGAGGAGACCTCATCAAACTCAGAAGCTTCTGCACAGCAAAAGAGACAAAGGATGAAAAATTAGACTAGTGAAAGGGAGAAAATTTTTACACACCACATAGAGTAAGTCCCCACTATAACAAACCTTCAAGCGGGGAACTCTCAAAGACGCAAACAGGGCTTCACAGGTCCAGTCACATAAGTTCATGTGTCTGGCGTAATCATGTGCCTGCATCCTTTACAAGTGGTTGTGCGTTTGTGTACTTGGCTGTACATTACCACACAGTGTACAGTACTTTATTTCAAGCCCAGGATGTACAGAAGCAAGCATAAAAGCAGTGGTGTATAACTAATTGTGTAAGGCTAACTTTGTTGTACTTACAAATTGGACTTACGAATGTGCTCTTGGAATGGAACTGGATCATACATAGGGACTTACTGTATTAAATGAGGTTAATATCCAAAATATATTTAAACAAAAATACAACTTAGTAACAATGAAAAAAATCCAAATGAAAAATGGATAAAACTAAATGGACATTTTTCCAAAGAGGACATCAGAGTGGTCCATGGGTACATGAGAAGATGTTCAGCATGCCTAACATGCAGGGAAATGAAACTGAAAATCACAATGAGGTACCACCTCATACCTGTTAGAATGGTTATCATCAAGAAGATACATAACAGGTGCTGGCTGGGGAGGATGTGGAGAAAAGGGAACCCTTATACAGTTGCCAGTTAAGAGGTTTGAACTGTACAGGCCCACTTGGGTGATTTTCAATAGTTAGGTACTACAGTACGACATGATCTGAGGTTGGATCTGTGGATGCAGACATGCTGTTCAAGGGTTAACTGTACACTGTTGATGGGAATGTAAACTGGTCCAACTATTATGTAAGATACAGAGGTTCATCAAAAAATTAAAAATAGATCTCATACTTTCAGGTAAAGAACCAAAGTAAATGAAAATAGGATTTCAAAGAAAATAATGCATTATTCCCATGTTTACTGCAGCATTATTCACAGCAGCCAAGAAATGGAAGCAACCTAAATCCATCAGTGAATGAATGGATATAATGGATATATACACAGAATATTATTCAGCCTTGAGAAAGGATTCGTCATTTGCAACAACATGGAGGAGCCCTGAGCACATTACGCTAAGTCAGAGAGACACTGTATGGTCTCATATGTTGGATCTAAAAATATCAAACTTATAAAAATCAGTAAAATAGTGGTTAGCAGGAGATGGAGTTTAGAGGGACATTGATGTTAAGGGTACAAACTTGCAACAAGTAGTAAATAACCTATAGAGATAATGCACAATGTAATGAATGCAGACAGTATTGAACTGTAGTTATATAATGTGATACATGGCACTCCAGTGGCCATCATATTACAATATATATCAAAGTAACACACTATACACCTTGAATGTGTACTAGTGTTACATGTCAAATTTGTTCAATTTGAAAACCTCCTTACAATAAAGATGTTTCTAACAAAGCTATTTACAAGCTGTGTTCCAGCAGTGTCATTTCAGGGATTGGAAGTGATACCCATTTTGAAATGCATGTAGTTAAGTATTTAGAAAGACATAATAAAGATTGTTTCCAACAAAGCTACTTGATGCTGTATTCCGCAGTGTTATTTCAGAGCATGCAAGTGATACCCATTCTGTAATGCATGTAATGCATGTGTTCAAACAAACAAAAACACTTGAAATAAAGGTGTTCCTAACAGAACTAAAAGATAATCCATTTAGGGTGTGTTTGGAAGCTGGGAAGAGCAGTCTTAGCACTTAAATCTACAGTTATACTATGTTTTCTAACTTTATCTGACTATTGGTTGCACAGGTCTACTTTTTCCTTTGTGATTAGGGATATGAAATTTATGAACTTGTGTGGTTAAGTCAAAGCTCCTGAGTCTCCTGGCACTTGTCTGCTTACCCTTCTATTCTCACTGCCATAAACTCAACTTTTATGTACAAGTACTACTCAGCTGGTCCCAGTTCTCCATGTACGTGCAGATTCCTGCATCCTTGCTTTAGTTTAGTTTTCCTGTGGATCTCCTCAAGGTGGGGAGTCATTGCCTTCTCCAGGAAATGATCCTTGTTTCCTCACTCCCTTCTCTGCCACGCCCCACCTCCCTCTGCACCACCACAGCACTGTACACACGCCACCCACCACTTTCCCGAAATGCATAATCAACGCAGTAAAAGGCCTAATACTCTTAGTGACCACATAGCCGCTGCATTTCATGCTGCTTGTCTAGATAAGATCCTAGAACTCCATTTCAACCCCAGGCAATAAAGAATCTCTTTAATGTCTAGTCAATGTGTTCACTAGCACAAAATTGGGATAGGGGTACATCAAGGCTGTATATTCTCACCCTGCTTATTTAACTTATATGCAAAGTACATCATGAGAAACACTCGGCTGGAGGAAGCACAAGATGGAATCAAGATTGCCAGGAGAAATATCAGTCACCTCAGATATGCAGATGATACCACCCTTATGGCAGAAAGTGAAGAGGAACTAAAAAGCCCCTTGATGAAAGTGAAAGTGAAAGAAAGTGAAAAAGCTGGCTACAAACTCAACATTCAAAAAAAGATCATGGCATCTGGTCCTATCTCTTCATAGCAAATAGATGGGGGAACAATGGAAACAGTGACAGGCTTTATTTTCTTGGGCTCCAAAATCTGCAACCATGAAATTAAGACGCTTGCTCCTTGGAAGTAAAGTTATGGCCAACCTAGACCACATATTAAAAAGCAGAGACATTACTTTGCTAACAAAGCTCTGTCTCGTCAAAGGTATGGTTTTTCCAGTAGTCATGTATGGATGTGAGAGTTGAATTATAAAGAAAGCTGAGTGCCGAAGAATTGATACTTTTGAACTGTGGGACTGGAGGAGACTCTTGAGAGACACTTGGACTGCAAGGAGATCCAATCAGTCCATCCTAAAGGAAAGCAGTCCTGAATATTCATTGGAAGGACTGAAGCTGAAACTCCAATACTTTGGCCACCTGATGTGAAGAGCAGACTCATTAGAAAAGACCCTGATGCTGGGGAAGACTGAAGGCGGGAGGAGAAGGGGACAACAGAGGATGAGATGTTGGACGGCATCACCAACTCGATGGACACGAGTTTAAGGAAACTTGGGAGATAGTGAAGGGCAGGGAAGCGTGGCGTGCTGCAGTTCATGGGGTTGCAAAGAGTCAGACATGACTGAGAGACTCAACAACAACCAGAGTATCTTATATACTGTGAGACAGTTCAGTTTTGTTGGATCTGGTTTCTATGTAAGCATGAAAAAGGCAAATTATGTATTAAATACCATATATTCTTGTTTCTCCTAAGAGGTTAATGTTAAAAATGTATTTTGTTGAGAGATTACAACAAATAAAGCCTTTATTAACAGGCTGCTAAGGGAAATTTCAGTGTTTCCTTAAAAAAGCTGCTTTATTGATTTCAGTGTCAAATTTATAAAGTTAACAAGTCTTGAACTATTCAAAACTATGATTCACATTATTAACAATGACAATTACATGTGTACAGTTAATACTGCACTCATACTGTACACAAAATTAAATAATCAAGGGATTTTAAGATTAAAAACCATAATGCCTTGAAATGAATAGCATGATTACAAACAGGTATTATCTAAAAATACATATGTATATACAACACCTCCCTTTCTCTCTTCATTCCAAAACCTCATTTACATAATTAACAATATTTTTATAGTTTTAAAAATGCTTTTGTGATTTTCACATTTAACTGATTTAAAATGAATGCACATTAAAAATTGTTAATGGTGAATTAACATCAATGCAAGTGTATTTAATACTGACCAATGTCTGTAATGTCAAAAAGCAAAATAAAGCAATCTTCTTAAATATGTATAAATATTTAAATACAGAAAACCTCCATCAGTAGTTGAAATGGAGCATATTTAATGGTTGTATTGAAAAGCAAAAGCAGGCGATTCATGCCAGTGAAGATTTAAAAATGAGACTTTTCAAACAAACACTGCCTATGGGATAGCCTCATACTTCGATAATTTAAACCTAATTTTACTTATATAATAGAACTATAAAAAAAAATCACACCCACAAGTAAAAAATTGGTAATTTGTTTACAAAGTGCAATATCTCAGTACAGCAAATTCATCTCAAACAAAGAAACAGAGTTATGTGTGGCTTCTTGGCCTTTAAAACTACCCCCAGTTTCTGTTTAGATGGTTAAACATTTAGTTGTGATGTGTAGCACAAGAAGCCTGTGTAACGAAGCTTGGGTCCCTAAATGCCTGCTATTAATTAATTCCAACATGAGACCTGGAAAGTCAATATCTGATTGATGAGGTACAGATTATGTGAATAAAATTTATGACCTGGTACCAGTCAGTAATCCCAACACAAACTATTGCTTTGTAATGAATTCTGTATGGATTGCATATCTTTCAATAACTGAAGATTTTTCCTGCTTTTTTCTCCAGGTCTCGGTTTGGCAAAGTCCTTCTTATTTGTGGTCCCCGTGGTTGTAGAACGGCTGCTGCTGCTTCCCTCCTCATCAAGAGTCTTTTTGGTGGCTTTTAATTCCTTCTTCTGCTTCTCCAACTTCTGTTTCTCCAGCTATACCAAAAAACCAAGGCAAGGAAGAAAAAGGAAAAATAAATAAAAACATATGCTTGGAAAAACTGGTATTTTTAGCTTTCACACTAACTAAAATGCATATATGTATTTTTTTCCCCCTGGGTTTTTTTTTTTTTTAAGCCTTCAAAAACCTATTGTATTAGTGTATAGTGACATAAAAACATGTAAACAAGAGGAAAAACATCAATTCTGGTGCTATACCAGAAGTTAAGATAATGCTGCCAAATGCAGAACAGGGTATGTAAGAAGCAAGAAGGTTTCAGGGAAAGTCAAGAAGGAGGCAAAAAACTCCCATATGGGTAAATGGAAGACAAGAAGGATTTTAAACAAATGAGTAGGAGAAAGGCATTCTTGAAACTAGTCTGAGCAGAGAGAAGCATGTTCTGGATAGATGGAATGTAATGGTTATAGTATTAGTACTATGAAAAGGATTTTTAAATTTTATTATCTCTCTTTTAGAATAACTTAATTTCAAAGAGGGAGCTTTATTTTTACTTTAGCTGTTGGCTAAAATAAATTGCTGCTGGTGTTCAATTAGAAAAAGGTAAATTTAATGTATGGAAAATGGACTTTCCTGATAGTCCAGTGGTTAAGAATCTGCCTGCCAGTGCAGGGAACACAGGGTCAATCCCTGGTTCCTGGAACATTCCACATGTCTCGGGGCAACTAAGCCCGTGTACCACAGCTCCTGAGCCTGCACGCCGGAATCACTGAGCTCATGCGCTGCAACCACTGAAGCTCACAGGTAGAGCCTGTGCTCCACCAAAGAGAAGCCCCGCACCCAACCCGCCAAAAGCAATGAAGACCCAGTGCAGCCGAACACAGATGGATAAATCTCACTGATGTAAGAATATCAAATATATTCAGTACTTGGAAGATGTATGTCAGATGATAAAATCTACTCAGAGAGACTACAAGATAGTGTCTTCCTAGCCTGCTTAACACCAATTCTTAATAACTAATAAACTGAATTAGTAAGTATCTACAATAAGGAAATATTTCTTATTAACTATCTATGATACAATGTCATCAATATATTTAAAGGAAAGGGTCTTTTGTTCTGTTTTACTCTTGTTTTTTAATCATTAGAAATGAGTAAAGGAAAACAGTTACCTGGGCTTGATATTTTCGAACTTTAGTTATTTGATTGGCTTTTGCCTCCATCCTTCCCACTAATGCCTCCAGTTCACACTCGAGGTTGTCTTTCAGTTCAACAGTTGGTGATTCTTGGATAAGTTTTGCAAGCTGCTGGTGATCACTATATAAAACACGGAAGAGGTCTTAGTTTCCTATGCTACATGCCTAAGTCCACTACATCTCCCTCACCATGGGATCCCTGCTTTGCCCATTAAAAAGTGACTCAATTTTTAAAAATAGAACGAATTTCCCTATTATTAGTGATAGTAAAGAAGTCCAAAAAGGGTACCAGATGCAAAGGAAAAAGTTTAAAGCACTAATTATCTATCTCCCCCACAGAGCATTACGTAATGTAGAAAAGGAAAGTGCAGAGAAGGATTCTTGTCCTTCACTCACTCACTTCCTAACTTATCAGTTATGTTTACTCAATGTATAACAAGCTCCCAAACAAGGAAAAAAAACTTGAATATAAACCTTGGTCTTCAAAACATTTAACAGTAATAGAAAAAGGAGACACTTTGCCCAGAAGAGCTGTTATTCATTAAAGTCCTAGTAACTTGTTGAGTGGTTGGTAAAATGATTGTGTTCAGTAAATATTTCTTGAAGTATTTAAATATTATAGAATTATCAAAGTCACCAAAAAGTTAAAATGAGGTTTTAGAATTAAATGAAATTAAAAAAAAAAACAAAAAACAGTGAAACTCACAAGCTCATTTGCCCAAATTCATCTTGTAAAGTCTGTAGGACTTCAGACAGCTCTTCATTAACACTGCTAGAGGAGGGAGGCGTTGCTGACTTCTTGCTCTTCCCATTTCGTGAAGACACTTGTTTTGCCAAAGGAATACTGCTGACTACTCGATCGTTGCACAAGACTTTACTGTGTTGCTTCATTAGATGCAAGACATGCTGAACATTGGCTACCACCGCATGGCTGGGGCTGGTGGACTGAAGAAAAGCGAAGTAATTGAAGCCACATCTTCTGGAAAAATGTTTTTACCCCCTAACCTGGGTAAAAAGACTCTTTCCTTCCCCACAAAAAACCCTATGATACAAACTTCCAACATTACAAGTGCATTTCCAGTCTGTCTCTACTCTCCACCCTACTGCCATGCACGTGGCTTACGTGCCCACCTCTGTCAGTTACGGAAGAACATCCCAACTGTCTGTCCCCCTGTTCCCTGTCTCTTAACTCCATAGTGCTATCAGTTCTCCTCCTAAAATATTCTGGTCATGTTCTTCTCCTACTTAACACATTCTGACGTTAGGCCCGTTGACTCTAAATGTACAAAGTCCTCAGCACAGAAATCAAGCCCCTGTGGACGCTGAGCTGCAACTTCTACACCTCAGCCTTATGTCCCACTGTCTCCTACCTACTCTCCACTCTTTCAATAAACTGTACTTGCACATGCCATTTCTTTCATGTGCCAATTTTTATACCATTAAAAAGAAAAATGCATAGTTCATTATAGGATTTGTAAAGCCTTTTTTAAAACCTCCAGTTAATTAACTGGTCTAGTCTCAGATGACCTATGGCATTTATCTCTATCACAGCAGTTATCACAGTAGATTGTTAAGTGTATCTGCATGTCTATTTCACCTATGAAATAGTGTAAGTACTTCCAGGTTGTAGAGACTGTTACCATATTCAGTTCACTATCCTCTAGTCGGAAGCACTAAGTTCATGTCTGTCATATAAATAACAGGAAAAACCTGGCAGCCCTCTCAAAACTTTTTTGTTTTTGAATACTAAACAACTGTCTCAACATGCAATTTCAATGCATAAACAGACAGTTGCGCCAACTTGGCTCCCTAAGCATCAGCTAGACAGACTGTTTAAAATGCAGATTCCTGGGCAGCACTCCCTACTCAATCAGTTCAGGGTCAAGGCTTAGAAATGTACGTTTAAAATTTGCCAATTGATTCTGATCAGCCAGGTTTGCAAACCACTCTGCTAAGTTAAACAGATGCTTTGTTTACCCTAGTTTTTATGGTTAGGTAGGAAATCAAATTTAGTAATATATATATATAACTATACATATATATATATATGTATGTATATATATATAGCTTTCCTGGTGGCTCAGGTGGTAAAGAATCTGCCTGCAATGCAGGAGACCTGGGTTCAATCCCTGGGTTGGGAAGATTCTCTGGAGGAGGGCATGGCTACCCACTCCAGTATTATTGCCAAGAGAATTCCATGGACAGAGAAGCCTGGTGGGCTACTGTCGATGGGATCACAAAGAGTTGGACACAACTGAGTTTGTATATAATATACAAAGATGCATATACAACATCCAAGTGGGGTTTATTCTAGGGATGCAAGGATAGTTCAGTATTTGAAAATGAATCCACGTAATCCAGCATATCAATAAGGTGAGAAAGAAAAACCACATAACCAGTATGACTTGATGAAAAAAAGCATGTGAAAAACTTCAATACCCATTAAAGGTATAAACTTTCAGCAAACTAGGAACAGAGAGAAATTTCCTCAAGTTGATGAAGAGCATAGACAAAGAGCCTAAACCTAATATCATACGTATTGGTAAAAGACTGAATGCTTTCCCCTGAAGACCAGAAAAGGGCAAGGATGTCCACTCTTATCGTTACTTACAACATGATACAGGAAATCCTAGCCAGTGCAGTAACGCAAGAGAGAAGTAAAAAGGTACACAAATTACAAAGAAGAAATAAACTATCCTTATTTACATATGACATTTTTTACATAGAAAAGCTTCAGTTAATTCAGTTCACATCAGTCGCTCAGTTGTGTCCGACTCTTTGCGACCCCATGAATCGCAGCACGCCAGGCCTCCCTGCCCATCACCAACTCCTGGAGTTCACTCAAACTCGTGTCCATGGAGTCAGTGAGGCCATAGAAAAGTTTAAGTAAATAATAATAATAAAAATTCCTAGGACCAATAAGTGAATTCAAGGTCACAGAATGTGAGATTAACATACAAAGCCCAAATATACTACTAACGATCATGTAGAAACAAGTTGAAACTCAACACAATTAACAACTGCTAAAAAAAATTGAATACAAATCTAACAAAACTGGTATAGGACTAATATGTTGAAAGGCCTAATGAAAGAAATCAATGATCTAAATAAATAAGAGATACACCATTCTCACGGCTATCAACAAGGATGTCAATTCTCCTGAACTAATACAGTTTCTATCAAAATCCCAGCAATACATACTTTTGGTAGAGAAGTTTATTCTCAAATTCATATGGAAAGACAAAGGAAGTAGAAAAGCTTAAAGATTCTGAAATTCTATTTTCTGTTACTTTTCTGACTCTCAAGATAATTTTATGTCTACTGAATTTAGAAATGAAAAAACTGGAACTTGTATTTTGTCTTAAATTTCACTTTTTTCTAGCAATTAACTTCTTTTGCATTTTACAAGTATATTAGTTTATGACAATGTATAAATAAAAATAACTAGCCTTCATACTAGACAGTTTGGGATGTACTCAAATTGACAGCACATTCTTAGCTGTTTGAATAATATTTCACAAAAAGTACAAATTATGACTTCTAGAGACCTCAGGGCACCTGAAACTATCACAACCCTGTTTTACTGGCTCTGTGGGAGAAGCCAAGGGTGGGCTGATTTCAGAGAACAGCACTGGAACGTGTGTATTACCATCTGGGAAAGAGATGGCCAGTCCAAGTTCGACACAGGAATCAGGGCATGCAAAGCCGGTGCACTGGGACGACCCAGAGGGATGGCTGGGGAGGGAGCGGGATTGGGATGAGGGGACACGTGTACGCCCGTGGCTGATTCATGTCAATATATGGCAAAAACCACTACAATACTGGAAAGTAATTAGCCTCCAATTAAAATTTTAAAAGTTGAAAAAAGACAAGATGACCTTGGGTTGAAAAACCCTATCTTTGAACCTGCCCTGTTCAATCTCTGTATTAATGACTTCAAAGGCAATTAGCAAAGATAAGCAAATTAAATTTGGGGATAATATAAATACAACAGAAAACTGAACTAGATTCTAACCTAACATGGGTTCAGTTCAGTTCAGCTGCTGCACGCCAGGCCTCGCTGTCCATCACCAACTCCCAGAGTTCACTAAAATTCATGTCCATTGAGTCAGTGATGCCATCCAGCCATCTCATCCTCTGTCGTCCCCTTCTCTTCCTGCCCCAAATCCCTCCTAGCATCAGGGTCTTTTCCAGTGAGTCAACTCTTCGCATGAGGTGGCCAAAGTATTGGAGTTTCAGCTTTAGCATCAGTCCTTCCAGTGAACACCCAGGACTGATCTCCTTTAGAATGGACTGGTTGGATCTCCTTGCAGTCCAAGGGACTCTCAAGAGTCCTCTCCAACACCACAGTGCAAAAGCATCAATTCTTCGGTGCTCAGCTTTCTTTCCAGTCCAACTCTCACATCCATACATGACCAGTGGAGAAATCACAGCCTTGACTAGATGGACCTTTGTTGGCAAAGGGTGAATCAATTCCTATAGTGCTTCATTTAATTAAAAGTTCTGTGTAAAAAAATCAATTCCACAAATACAGGACCTAGAAAGGCTGATGCTAAGACTAAGTAAAAGACCTGAATAAAAGTCAACTTTAGTTGACTCTGGAACTAATGAGTGAAAGGGATGCTATGGCTTTCCTGTAACATGAATTTGATACTAGGCTGAATTTCCAGACCTCCAGAACATGACACTCTATCCTGTGCTAGTCACAAATTGAGAGGCAACCCACTCCAGTGTTCTTGCCTGGAGAATCCCAGGGATGGGGGAGCCTGGTGGGCTGCTGTCTATGGGGTCGCACAGAGTCGGACACGACTGAAGCGACTTAGCAGCAGCGTATTCAATTTAGGAAGGAATGGAGTGATGAAGTGGTTAAGAAACTCACAAAGCACATCTTATGAATTGCTGAAGAAAAAGATTTAGTAACTTAGAAGAAGGTAAGAATAAAAATAAAACTATCTTCAAAAGTTCATCATCATCTATGTGTATCCCTGAGAGCAGAAAAAACCCCACTGAGTAGAATTTACAACAACATATTTCATGTCACTCAAGCATTTCCAAGTAAAGCCTTATAAAAACGTGAAGGGCTGTCTGAGGTATAATGAGGTTTCATCAGTAGTGTGTTTGGACAGAGTCTAGGACCATTATGCTGAATGTTTACATAATGAAAACATTGGACGGGGAATTGTTATTAAATGGGTTCCAAATATAACTGAACATCAGACTGAGACTGGGCACCAATTAAATATACTTTCTAGGCCCCACACCTAAACAATTCTGATTTAGTAGAATTGTGTCAAGGCTTCATAATCTGCTTTTTCAAATGCATAGTCAATGATTCTGATATAGCTGGTCATCCTTTAAGAAACTATTTCCAACCCAACTCAGAGATTCTATGGCAAAGCAGAACCATGGTTAGGAGCAACAGATACAAGAAAAAACGTAGGTCAAAAGATATCTGCCATCCAAGAAGAGGTTAAATTTAGGGTAAAGGACAGCTAATGGCAAAATTTTTAAGGAATGATTTGTGCCAGGCACATCTATAAAGGACAAGTGGAAAAGTTAGGAAATTGTTCCTTCCCCAAGCTTTCACTGAGAATTTACTGTGGGTTAAAATAAATAAATAAAATTTATTCCTCAAGCCTCTCAAACTCACTATCTCGAGTTGGGTATTCAAGGTATTGAAACAGCCAGAAACACAATGAAAAAAGTGGTATAAACTAACACAATGTTAAGCACTTCTTAGAAATTACCCAGTGCTTGCTGATATTTGACAAAATTACCATCTCCACATTTTTAAGCACTAAAGGAACTTAAGATTCAAGTCTATTTGTGACTGCTTCTTGGAGAATCAATCCTTAATAAGCATGTGAAGACAAAAAGGACATGACTTCTTTTCACTTACATACCTAAATACAAATCAACAGGGCTGATACGAAAATTCCAGTGCTACAAATATACAGTTTCCCATTTCCTTTCCTATCCATAACCATACCTTCACCAAACCAGGGTCTCTGCTTTTGTTCATTACTTCCTTCCACGTACACTTCACCTGCTTTAAAGTGTCCCACCGAGGCTCCCCCCTGCGCCCCAGTCCTATAAAACTTTCTTCCATCTCTTTCTTACAACACTAGGATCCCTTGGTAAAAAAGCAGAATAAGTTTTCACCATTTATAGGTATACAGGCAAATGAGTGGATTTAATTCAAAGATCTAAGTTGTACAAAAAAATTCAGAGTTCAACCAACTCACCTTTCCAGCTACAAATGGCATATCACCCAAGCATAATCGATAATGTGGCTGTACGGCAAAATAGTTCCTAGAGCTCTTCTGGATGGAAGAGAAGAAAAAGGAAGCAGTTTAACTCACATGATGGTAAGAGCTGCCTATATAAGACTACCCCGAAACTTCATGTAACTGCTGGGCTCCTGCTTGTTTTATCTCTACTGGCATTACGGCCAGGGCTCCTCATAATACTTGTCAACACACAGCTTACCCTAAGGAAAGGCTACGAAAGAAAAAAATAGTACCTGACGAAACAGCAGTTACCATCTCAGTAGAGAAATTCTCTGTGTGTCTATATGCACGTATGTATGTACATACACACACACACACTTTCAAGAGCAAAGGGTAACTAATGCAATACTGAATAACCACTAGTGTTTGTGCAGTGCTATGTAGTTCTAAAATGTTTTCATATTCATCATCTAATGTGAGGGTTAAAATTTAGAAGTAGGTATTACTTATCCCCATTTTCCCAATGAAGAAACTTAGAATGAAACAGATTTATTCATCTAAGACGGAAGGACCACATGGCTTATGAGTACTTTCATATAACTATGTCAAGCAATAAACAGTACCTCATGGTTCTTTTTTCCTACCTTTTCTGGTGGTTTTGACTTCTTTTTTTTAATTCTTTTTGTATTGGGAACACATGAAGTTGCCTTATCTTCATAGATAAGTCTATTTACTTCTAGACCAGTCTGCAACTAGGAAAAACATGAGAGCCTAAAGTCAATACTGAAGAAATAAAAGTTGTGATTCAATGCCATGTAAAGGCCTATACAAAACCTACAGCAGTATCACACAGGACAGATGAAGAAACACATCCCAGCTGCGTAACTATGTCGTGTCATAGCTATGTACCCATGTCTTGAGTCAATCTGAACATTTGCCCAATATTTTACATCAGTATCTCTCTCTCATTTTACCTTGACGTACTGTCCTATAATTTGTCCTTTCACTTAGCCTGGCTCCTTTTAGTTCCTTATCTGAGGTTGGTCTTTAAATTTTATCCAACAAGTTAAAGCCAATATTTCTAACTCAACCAAAGTTTCAGTATTTTCTTCTTTTCACACACAGCATGCACAACAGTGCTAGGCACAAAGCAGCTGGACAACAAAGTACATATTCCTCTTTTAAAAGCGCATACACTTAATGTAAGAAAAAGGAACTGGAAATCTATGTCCCAAGGAACTGGGAGGTATGGCAGAGAATGTAATCAAGCCCTTTTCTCTAGAAGCTTAGTAACTACATTAATTTAATACAGTGGAAATTCCATAAGCAACCACTAAGGATCTCAAAAAGGGCTGCTGTTTTCAACTTTTCCTTAAAAAATATAATTATATACATATGTACGTGTGTGTGTTGTCTTGAACAGTGGTTTTCAAACCTGCCTATGAAACAAAATTGTCTGAGTTTTTGAGAAAAATTCCGATCATCACACTGCTTCACCTATCCCACCTGGAGACCACTACGTGGAATAAAAATCCAGGGCTAGGAATGAGCAGAGTTCATTTTCCTCATATGGTGGCTTTAGTGAATTAGTACAGGTCACCAACTCTTGGGCAGCCCACTACCTTCACTACTGCCCTGGTGTCTGGAGGCCACCAAAAAAGAGAAGCTCTTACAAGACGGGATACTGAATGAGGATTTCAAACATTTCCAATGGTGACTGATGTGAAGTTTTATACGACTGTCAAGTTTTATATGATTATGTGTATAGATTCTGATATTTTTTAGTCTATTGATTAAAAAAAAAAGCTGGCTGAAAGTCCACAGCTGGAAAAACCCTAAAGAATTGCTCAGCTTTTACTATCTGCCTATAAAAATGCTTATATTTTCCACATGAAGCTAAGTCTGCAAATTTATATACTGGACCATTCTGAAATATAAATAATCAAAGAAGTCCACATCTACATCTATTTATATATAAAGAATAGCAAGAAATGTGAGGAGCTTACCTGCTTACATTTCAACTTACCTGGGCTGCCTTAGCTTGCATTCGTTTCCTTTCTTGTTCTTCCTGACGGAGTTTTGCTTCCAACTCTTGCATTTTTTTCTAGTGATAAAAATATTAAAAGTGGTAATAGTGAAAAGACTTTCAATGTGTATTTGCAAAATTTTAATATAAGCAACATAGGTAAGTGTAAAATTTTAGCATGGTAAATATAAGCCTGTGGGTTCACCCTAGTAATGGCTTGCCAGCATCCATGACTCTGCCTTAAGACTTAACAGTATTTTGAGCGAAATCCATGGCCAAAGAACACAGCCTCCATATGAAGGCCTGTAGGCTACATGGAAGTTGGATCTGGAACCTTACATTCTCAGTGGTATTAAGTACTTCCCAAATGAATCAATTAAAAGTAAAATTAGTTCAGAGAAAAACTTAAAGTGATATAAGACTTAAGAATACTGAAAAACATTTCATCTGTCAATATTTTCAAAAAGAACTCCTTCCTTAGGTACACTACTATTGTAAAATGTGAACTTTCTCTCCAAATTTATGTTTCTTCCTAAAAAAAAAACTCCTGTATGTTTCTTTGCTATAAGGTCACTTTTTTCCTATAAAATATCTAGTATTATAAAATGACCAATTTTACAAAAGAACCAATATTATACACTGGTGAGGAAGAAATTTTCACTGACTTCTGCAAGGGCCTGCATTGTGGTAAGCTTATTATACTCCTGTTCAAGAAGGTCCAATTTTTCAAGTTGGTTTTGAACATGCGTTTGATCATGTTGTCGTTCTCTTTCCAGGGAGACCTGGGAAACAGTATTAAATACAGCATGAAAATATAGCACGATAATCTGACAAAAAAACTGAAAAAACTATTACAGAGTATAATAGGCTACTTGTCTTTTCACAGAACTAGTTAGATACTGCAGAGAAATTCTAGGAAAACAGTATTAACATAAAACCACAGAAATGTTATCAAATACAAGTAAAATCTTATCATATACTATCATGAAATGTGGTTCTATACACTGATAATGCTCTTGACAGTATTCAAGTGACATACAGGCTGCACACAAATACCTGTAATTTGTCTGGTTTTCTTAAACAGTTTTAATTAAGGCAACAGTCATGGTATTGGTATCTACCATTTACACTTTCTCTGAATTCTATGCAAAGCATTCATCATTTTTTTTCTTCTGAGGTTTAAGTTAAGGATTTGAAGACTACCACCCATCAGATTTAATGACTGTCAGTCACAGGATAAACTAGAGTAAGAGGAGGAAATATGCTAAATTGAAGTGTACACATGAAAAGTCAAAACATTAAGCATTTGAACTTGTAAACAGTATCTTCATATACAAGTCAGCAATAGGCATCATACTAACAGAAATTTGAATATGACAAAGTAATACAAAGCAATACATTTCTCAGGAATCTGTGTGAACTACCAATTGCCTCCTACCCACCTTAGTGGATAGTAACTGTCCTTAAAAGAATACGTTAAGTTAAAAATTGGCACAAATCACATTTTCTCAGTACTGGAACCATTCTTATTAAATGAACTAGTCAAAGTTTACTGATGAAAATAGAGCTTAATTCAAAGACATATTTATGTATAATAGATGTATTAGTCAAGACATCTCACTACCGTTTTATAGGTGCTTTCTAACCTGTGAACTGAAATATCCTAATAAAGAGAATTACTATATTGCTTACTGAACATGCTTGGCTATTTCCAATCATGTGGCAGATCACCTCCTTCCCCACTCCAACTATCACATAAAAATGTTAGACTCAACTGGAAACAAGAATATAAGGTCACAATAAACTCAATGGCACAGTAAAGAGAACTATAATTCACACTACAGAACTGCTGAAACATTCTCTTTAATACTGTCATGCAATCAAGTATTTCTTTGAAGTCTAATATCTCCAACTATGACTAAAGGCTAACTGAGGTGGAAAGCATTCAATTTCTTTCACGCTGCAGAGTGTTCAACAAAATACTCAATTTCTGTATAACAAAATTAAGATGCTAAAAAAGGATTCATGATGAATTCAAATTCTAGATTTACAATAGGATAATGAGGCATGTTTTAAAAAATATATTTGAGGCTGATGTTACAGATGTTCTCTCACAAATGTATAGGTTACTTAAATAAAAATACCTCTGATATAACAGAACAAAATATTTTTGCTAAAGTAACAACTGTGAAGAGCTTTTCAGAGTATAAAGAACTTTGAAACATGCTTCCTGACTTCAATCTTTTAAACAAAATGCAAGAAGCAGAGAAGTACATAATATGCTTATTTATGCTTTTTATAATGTACAAAGAAGTTAACATGACTTGAAAACACAAGTGACAGTATTTTTCCAATATAAGTAAACCTCTACCGACTACAGCAACAACAATGAAGGAGAACAATCAAATCTTCAGACACTGTAACTGATCCCAAGTAATTTCAGTCCTGGGCTATTATACTGTCCCAAAGCAGAAGCTACAGAGGATATGTCAGTGGTGGCTCAGAGGTTAAAGTGTCTGCCTCCAATGCGGGAGACCTGGGTTCGATCCCTGGGTCGGGAAGATCCCCTGGAGAAGTAAATGGCAACCCACTCCAGTATTCCTGCCTGGAGAACCCTATGGACAGAGGAGCCTGGTAGGCTACAGTCCACGGGGTCGCAAAAAGTCGGACACGACAGCGACTTCACCTTCCTTCACCTCATGAGGGTCATCCAAAAAGCAAACTCTTCTCTACAGCTTTACTGAAAGAAAAAGAACAAACCACTTTTCTCTCAAAGCTTCCACTAGCAGTTCTTCAAAATGACAGGTACTATTACCTTTTCAGATAGAGAGAGAATGATTATTTGTAACAGCACCATTAGTCCTCAGTGAGTAAAAAGGTCTTTATATCTACCTAATTTTCTCTATAGCCAACTTTTCTTGAGAATGACTCTGTGAAGTAACAAACCTGTTTCTCTAATACAGATGTCCTCTCCATTTCTGCATGCTTTATCATGTTCCGCATGTATTCCAATTGTTTTTCTAAAAGATTACATTTATTTTCTGCAGCTAACAACTGAGATGTCAGTTCTAAAAAGAAAAACAGAAATTAGCTCACTCACAGGACAGTTTAACAATCTGTTTAACATGAATCTACAGTATATGTAACAAACATTTTCCAGTACTTCTAGAAGCGTTTTCAGAGGACCTAAGTCATTCACTTTCTGTATGTTTGTCTAATCGGCCTTGCATTCAGGTAATAATTTTAATGCAGGACATCGGCACTTGTTCCTCAAAATGCACTCAAATATAATGCAGTTTTGTAGTGCTAGAAGACACTAAGCACCAGAAAACACTGATGTGGAATTTCTTTTAGGGTAATTTTTTAAAGAGTAATTTCATAATACTTATTTTGATGGTGTTTTATTTCCCTCATAACTAAACAAACCTTGATTGTGCTTTGATTCCTCATTCTTTGAATTCTCCCTTTCTTGTATCTGTTCATCCAATACTTTCTTATATTCAATTGTTTCTTTAGACAAGGTTTTCACACTTTCTTCTGCCTGAATCCTTTCAAGTTCTAAACGTCGAATTTTATCTTGAAGATTCTTCAGAGCAGAAAATATAGCTGTCAAATACAAATATGGATACTATAAGATACTATCCATGGAAAAGCTTACTGAAAAAGAATAAATTCATCTAAATAAGAAATAAAATTGATGGAGGATAACTCTTTGGGAATTAATTAGGATCACATGATAGTTGTTTCAAAAAATCTATTTAAAGACATCTTGTAAATATCTGAAATGCTGCCATGGTAAAAACATTTCAAGGATTTTATAAAATGGTAAAAATATTTAGCTAATCATACAAAAGCCATGAACTGTGCTAAGGTGTATTATTAACTATCAATCTTTTGTTTTACTAATAAGATCACATGCAGAATCCAATTATAGAGGAAAAAACAGTTAAGCACAAAAACTGGAGAAGGAAATGGCAAACCACTCCAGTATTCTTGCCTAGAAAATCCTGTGGATAGAGGAGACTGGCGGGCTAGTCCACGGGGCTGCCAAGAGTCAGATATGACTGAGCACACACATACAAGCTCAAAAAGGACTATTTTTTTGATCTCCCAGAAACCCTAAACACTCTGCCCCTCCAAAAGCTTCTAATCATAATGCATAGTCACTGTAGAAGGCAAATACAACAAAGAGAAGAACTACTACCAAGAGATAATGACTATCAATTTTGGTTATTACTTAAGAGATTATTTCCCTGTGATCAGTTAGGAGCTGAAGAACAAAGTTATTAGATCAAAGAATATTCATATTTAAAGGTTCCCGAATAGAGCAAAATACCTTAAAAAAATGGCTGTATCGATTTACACTTTTTTCAGAAGTACCTGTCATTGCCAATACAGACCATTATTAATTACAATGTCACTGCCATTCTGATTAAGAAATCCAGGGTACTCCAGTTATTTTATTTTGCATTTCTATTAAAAATTTAAATATTTTGATATATGAAATTCATATAACTGTAAGTTCCTATATATCATACAGCAGTGTTAATATTCAATTATTTTCATTCTTTTGTCTGATAATTAAAAGTATTTAAGATTATATGAATTTCCTTCCAACTACTACAATCCATAAGTTTAGTACTTCTCCATGTCAATCTATAGGTACATTTCTAGAACTCCATCTTTATACATACTTGTCTATGAACTTTCTATTCCACTAATGTCTGTTTCTGTACCAGCTCTACATTTCCTATTTTTGTAGCTCTACAATCTATTATTAGTTGATATGGTGAGGCTATCCTTTATCTGAGTGAAGCTTTCTATTAAAAGACAAGGTGTACTTCTCACACATTATTCTTTTAAGTGATATTCATAATATTAAAGTTTCCACTGAGGAACACTGACACAGCTCTATTCAGGTCTTCAAGTATTCTCTTAGCAGAGCACACAGAACAAGCCTAGGCTGATATACCACATGGGGCTTTTCTACCACAGCCTCCTTCCCAGGCCAGGGGGCTGGGCTATTCCAGTTCCTTTTCTCCAATTAAGACTTCCAAAGGAAGTCACTTCATCTGGGCCTAAAGTTTTTATCTACAGTTGCTACCTGGATTTAAAATCCCAACTTCTCCCCTCAGTTCAGTTCAGTCTCTCAGTCGTGTCAGACTCTTTGTGACCCCATGAATCGCAGCATGCCAGGCCTCCCTGTCCATCACCATTTCCCGGAGTTTACTCAACCTCCATGTCCATCGAGACAGTGATGCCATTCTCCCCTACTGTACCCTAATACCTAAGGCTTTTATATGATATCAAGACTCCTATTAGTGTCTCTGAGGCTTTCAGCCTTAAATTCACTGTATTTCTGGCACCTAGGTATTTCTTTTCTTGCTTTAAAGCTGGGTCTTATTTACTTCTTTTGTTATACAAAATTGCTATTTGTCTGTGACACTATTCTGACAGTAATGCTGTCATCATCCTTTTTATTTACTATGTTCCTTACTTGTCTCTGCCAACTTTTCACTTTAAACCTGTGTCATTTTGTTTGAGCATAAATTGACTTTTGAGTTTTTTCAAACACAGTCACATTTGTCATCATATGTAATAAAGGTCATCCTATTTTTTCACTGTATTTTATGTTTTCTAATTTTGTTTCCTTGGCTTTCTCATTACTTTATTTTACTATAAGTATAGTGAACTGTTTGTCTTATTCACCTCTTTTCCTGGTAATTTCCTCTTACATCAACATGGGTACAACTATAACTGATGTGTTCGTTCAGTATCCTCTCACAAACCTGGCCACCGCTGACTGACCTACAAGGGCACTCAAACGAAGCCCAGACAACGGCTCTCTTCTTGGGATTTTTGGACTCTGGTCCAAAAAGGTGAAGTCAACTTAAAACTCAAGTATTAGTAGCCATGTTTACCAATATGTGGAAAAAGTGAGTCTGTGGCTAGAGAGTGAAGTTAGATAGAAGAATTAAAAAAACAAACAAACAAACAGATGGAGACAAAGTGTCGGCCATGTCTGAGTACTTGGTTTCCAATGCTCTTAAAGCCCATCTCTGTATCTGCCATTCTTTTCTTGGTTGTTCAATCCTTCCTTGCATGTGTGTAAACCAAAAAGATTCCTCTTTGCCAAAGCTAATTTCATACTGGGAATTTCTTATAACTAAGTTTTTATTGGCTGCTTTTTCCATTCTAAGTTTTATTAAATAAATCTAGTACTGTGAAGACAAAAAATGACTTTATTCTACCAATGACCTATATTTAAAAATATATAAACACCTAAGTTTATACGCACACACATCCCTGAAAAAATTTTCAATGTCAAAAATGAAATTTTACACAAAAAGAGTTCATGTAAGAAATATGATAAACTTTTATTCCATTCATTTATTTTCTGGGTTTTTTTGATCCAGATGACTAAATAACTTACATTATATCTTCACTTTAAAGGTTAAAAGAAAAACATTCTAGGTGACAAAATGATTGGTCTTTTCTTTTCTCGTAGAAAAGTATGTGAGTGAACTCTTGTATCACTGCATCATTTATGTTCAAATAACTACATTACCTAGAAAGATGCTTGAGTGAAAAATATTTTATGTAGAAATGAATAATGAAAAATTTAGAGATTTTTAACTTCATATATTTACTGGGAGGGGATATAGTGGGAAATACATTTCTAGAACAAGAAGGATATTCAAAAACTGAAAGATGGAAGAGTGACATACTGAAATATAATGTCATACATATTTGCTTTATTTTCACAAACAGACCTTTCACAGCAAACACTAGATGTAAATTTTTTTATCCTCTTCACCCTCAGTAACCTTGAACACACATCTGAAATATTAAATACATTTTGGATAGTTGAGTATGAGAGAAAACTGGAAACCTCAGCATTAAAGACAGATATTGAGTTCTCTTTAAACTTTTCTTAATCATCTCTGAAATGTGAACTCCATATTGGAAAGAGAGAACCTATTATTCATAATTGAAACTCCAATGGGACATACTCTGTACGGTACATAGGTGGTACACAGATAATGTTCAATAAATGTATCCAAGAAAGTCTCCATGATTAATTTAAAATTAGAAACAAATGGCAGCAACCTCTTGAATTCTTTACCTAACAAGATTAAACCTCCTATTACTAATTTATAATTCATTCCATCTGCCTAAGACAGTGAGTGATTCCCTTCCTTTGCTGCATTTTCTCCTGTACTATTTCGTGAGCTTTAAGAAATCCTAATGCCCAGAACATAAACCATAAAAACAAGTAAACTAAAAATATCAAAGAACATTTGGAATGAAAGCTATAGATCCAAGAAGATCCTCAGGTGATTCTAACATGCAAAGTTTGAAAACTCTCTAGTAACATCTAGGAGGACTAAAAAAAAAACACTTTCTCCTCTTTACAATCCCAGTTTGTCACTCATTCATAACTTGGGGTGCATTAAGCCTAGCAGATCTCAGCATCACCTCATTAACAACAAAGTTGGGTCTATTTGTTATCTAGAATATTTCTTTCTATCACTAATGTACCAGCACGTTTGCTATAGATTAAGCAGGGTGAGGGGGAGACCCAAATCACTAGTACACATTTTTCAATTTCCCTAGTATTTTTCTGTCTTGGTATCTCTCTACCCTTTTGGCTATTTCCACTTTTTAGTTCACCATTTAAACAGTGCTATTTTCCAGCCCCCTTTTCCCTCTCTACTCTCTCTCCAGAGAAATCCTTCCATATACATGGTATCATTCACTATTGTATACCTGTTCATGTCTGAGTTCATCAGTGCAGAGTTCTCTTACATTTCACTTTTATTTTCCTTTGCTTACTAGTCACCTCCACTTAACTCACAGGCATCTCAAATTTGATATAGCCAAAATTAAATTATCTTTCTTGGAAAGATCCCAGTTTTAATCACACCATCCTTTATCCACAACAGAAATCTTGGATTCAAAGACTGCTCCTTCTTCACTGCCCACATCAAAAATATGGATAAATCTCCCAGTCTCCATTCTCCATCCCAACAGGCATTGCTTCAGTTTAATTTCTGATCAAAATTTCAGTCCAACAAACATTCACAGAGCACTCTGTAAGATAAAGGAGAAAATGACAAGTCCTTGCTTTCAAGGAACTACTATCTAATTTCTGGAAAGAGAAGCTATTATCTACTCTTCCTACATCTGGTGAAAAATATTTACAGAAACAAACATTACTCTGCATGTACTCATAGTCTTTACTATGTTGGTTCTCAGCGCACAGCACATGGCCCTATTGTGGGGGGGGGCGGGGGTGCTTATTACCAGGTCTGTGAAATCACTAGTATTCCCATTATACTATTAATACTGAGATTTTGATATTTACTCTTTTCACTGTGTTGATATTTGTAAAGATGATGCAAAAGCAATGCTGGGTAAAATTGTTAATTTTAGCACAAATCAAGGTCCTGGCACCATACAGTTTTGGCATTGTACTCTTCACCACTGCTCCCAGTAACAAAAACAATGTCGTGTGTTTGTTGCCCTTGATAAAGCAGTAAAAATCAAATCTCAATCTCAAGCCTTGAGTACATACACATCCACTTAATATTGTGTAAAATACATAACACATCTGTAAAGTACATAACAAAGGCCAATTGTCATGGTGTACGAATGTTTCACTTGTGAACTGAACAAAAACCATTTCCTTCAAGGAAACACCAATTTTATCTTGAAAGCATTTTCGTTAGACCAAGACTATTCAGATGTAAGGAATTCAGTAGTCATTCCGAGAATCTAATGAGCTTGTCCTGAATTTCTGGAATGACCTGGGCCTTCAAAGATCTGACAATAATTGCTGTCAGTGATAAAATTCAAGTGAAAGTTAAAATCCTAAAAAATTAAAAGTTATCTGTTCTGAGAGGTATAGTTCCCCAATATCAAGATTTTCTTCTACTGAGATCAGTGATATTAGCAAATTAATTTTTTGGTATTGTATAATGAAACATCAGATTTTGAAAGTGTGGATAAGTCAATACAATTAAAAAGATCATGCATGGCTAAAGAGCAATGCAACGTTCAAAACAAAACCAATGGATTTCAGTGGGAAAGCACTAAAAAAAAAAAAAAAAGTTTACAGGCTTGAACATTTAACTTCTAGGAATTAACTTTTGGAATGTTCTCTAGGTTACTAACTGATAAGGTAGCTTTGTATGACTAGGGCACTGAATCCTGCTGTACCAGTCTGCCTAGGCTGTATAAACAATGTGCTTTATGGTAAATATCATGATTGGTCCAGTAGGCACAAAGTGTTTGTGGAACTGACTCCAGATAAGAGCCCTTGTCTCTAATCCTAGTTGTGCGGTTTACTGCTGGAGGAAGAAGTGTGTTTTGTGTGACCAGGAGAAAGAACTTCTGAAGTCTGAATGTGGATTTCTCCAGATGCCACTGTAATAAATAACAGTTGTAATTAAACTGCTTCTGAATCTTAAATTTTATCTGCAACAATGTAGATGGTCCCAAGGTCCCAGAATATAAAAACCTTTGTTTTCATAATCCACATTGTAACAAAATTTTAAGAAACTATTATTTGCCAAGTTGCAATGAAGTATCAAGGAAGAATAGCCACAAATTGTTAAAAAGGTATTAAAATTTTACTCTTTTCCCAACTGCATGCCTGTGCAAGGCCAGATTTTCTTCCCCACACACTTTAATCAAAATAATTTATCATCATAAGTGGAATGCAAAAGTAGATATGCGAGTTAAGCTGTCTTCTACTAAACCAGAAGTAAGAGATTTACACTGTGTAAAACAAAAGAATGTTACTCTTTGTAGTACGTTTTTTAAATTTGGGAAAATAGTCTTCACTGAAAAACTTATATACACAAGTAATGGGTTTCCTAGACCAAAAATAAATAAAAATCTAACAACCAACACTTTAAAGGAGAACAATCAGATGCACAGTAAATTGTTATCAATACCTAACAGAATAGCTATAATTTGACTCCTTTATTGGTCCCAATATCACTGAATTTATAAAAGATACATCAAGATGCTTTTTCTCTCAGTTTTTATGGGGAATAACAACAAAAAAGATCTTTTGTTTTGGGACAAGAAAAGACCTCAGATTACCTGCCATCAGCCTCATCAGTTTATCTCAGCCTGCTGTACATATATTACCATTTTACTGTCCATAGGTACTATGGTATGTGATTAAAGGTTAGAAGGCACTGGCCTAGTAGAACTGCCTTACAGCTACTTATCTAGCTTTACCTATCTAAGCCATTTGTCACATTACTATCATTTGAAACGTACTGAATAGCATGAGCTGTAAGTTATACTGAAAGCCTTTGGAATGATGTCATAGTACATTTTTTGATGTCAGTAATAATTCAAATTTGTTCATTTCTTTCTAAAGTTTAAAATTAATGTTAGAATACAACAAGAACAGTTTAATTATCACTTTACATGGCATTAGTCAAATTATACTTTCAAAGTGATTTTCAGATAGCAAAGTGAAATGGTCATTTATTAATGAAAATGCTAAACCATAACTAAACAAAAAAAGGCTTAGTTTCCCTCCTCTCAAGCATTAGTGAGAAAAAAACATTGACTAAGTAGAAAAGAGACTAAGTAGAAAAGAGAAAGTTATCATAGTGAGTATCCATTCCAAATAAGCCTTCACTCATTCAGTAAATATCTGAAGGTTTGTTCAATAAACTGTGGGAAAAGAAAATGGTTGTGATAATGCCTATGTGAAACTGACCATCTTTGAGATGTTTATTCATCAGTCATTTTCAATATTCCCACCTTATACAGTTTTTCTGAGAGGTTTATATGAAATATACTTGCTTTGTCTGAAATGTTACTGCATTTTCTTCTTTTCATGTTTTAAAATTGTGTTTAATCATTCGTACTGTGGCAATTATACTTACTAATGAATTTCTAGATAAAAGAAGTGTTATATTTTATTCACATATGGCTTAAACAGGTGTTTGCAAATTAGTTTAGGCACCCTTTTGTTTCAACTGAGAAATGCATTGCAAATATCTTAAAAATTAATCTCACAGTAACACTATTTTGTAAACTATGCACTGACTGTATAATGGAGTACGAGGTAGATAACAGTATCCAAGTATGGTTATGAATGTAAATTCTAGCCTGTAATGGGGTCTTGAAACTGTTTGCTGAAATAAATTTAATCTGAGGTCTTTTAAGAATTTTAAAAATTTAAGTGTTTTTTAAGGATTTCTACCAAGAAACATCTTATAAGACACTATATCTCAAAGATGATGAAAAAGAAATTGCTAATTTAATGGCTGATAAAACAATTGATAAAGTGCTACTCATCAGAATACAGCAGTTAAAGACTGGCAATTTAGAAAAATAACAAAAGTTGTATAACTTTCAAACATCCAAAAAAGCAAAAACAAATAGCTGAAATCAACAGTGGAGCAAAATTCAATTAAATTTTAGTAATACTTTCTTTAAAAAATTAAGCACACACAAAAACATGCCAGAGTTCTAGCAGGAACACAAAGTCTAAGAATAAGATATCAAACCTATCATGATATCTAATTCTGATCTTTACATTCATATTAAAAAGAAAGCAACCTTTCTTTTAAAGTTCAGAGAAAAGCAAGTTACTAAAGAATAAGAAAAATTAAATGGGGCAAATTTACTTATAGTGAAGAGTTAGCAAGGGTTTTATCTAGTGTGTTCACAATAAAGCTAAATTCTTCTTGTGAGTAAATTAGTGGCTTTCAGGAATGAGAGAGGGGGCAGGAAAACGGAGAGAAGAAAGTATACAAGAGAAAAAGAATGTGGAAGGCAGTAAGTTTCTTCTATTCTTTCAGAATGTGGCATTATGAACTATTTAGCAATGCTCCAGGATAATCAGTAAGCTCCATTACAGGTTTACTGTTGTTTTCGGTATCAATCCAATGATAACGACTTTTAACACAGGATGGTTAGAGACAGAAACCATCAGCCCCCAAACAAAGTGTGGGGCTATGAGACATGAACAAAGGCCCAAGCGGGTTCAGAAGAGACACCTGAGGAGACAGAGAGAGGTATGCGTTGAGGGAGTTGGTAGAGAAGACTTCTCAGAAGAAATATATAACCTCAGTTTCAGAGAGTATAATTCTACAACAGAAAATTTCACTAGAGGGTACAGCATGAGAAGCGCTTGTCAACAATGTGGCTGGCATGGTAGGCAGAAAGGATACCCAAGGAGGCCTATGTCCTAATCCAAGCCTTAAATACCTGTTATATGGCAAAAAAGACTTTGGAAGATGTAAAGCTATGGACCTTTCAGATAACGAAATTATTTCTGATGATTTGAGTGGGCTCAACATAACTAAACACATGAACCCTTAAAAGCGGACAGGAGTTATCAGGGAGATCTGAAGTATGAGAGTGCCCTGACCCACCATTCCTACGGGGACCTTAAGAAAAGCGCAAGAATGCAGACAGTTGCTAGGAACACGGACTGGCCCTGATTTAAAGTCAGCAAGACAGTGAACCTCAACAAGGAACTGAACTGGCCGAGAACATGAATGAGCTACCAGAAGGTGCTGCCTAGACTCTCCAGTAAGGAACGCAGGCCAGTCAACACCATGATTTCAGCCTAGAGAACCCCGCTGAGGTCATTCAAGTTTCTGACCTACAGAAACTGTGAGACAATACATTTTGGTTATTTAAAGCTGCTAAATTTGTGGTAATTTGTTAAGGCAGCAAGAAAACTAATACAGATGGTAAGTTTCAGGGAAAAAATATATTTCAAAGTAGAGCAAAGGATGTGTGGGTAAGGAAGAATGGAGGAGCTGACAGGAGTGAAACTGGTAAAGCAGGTACAGTCCAGGTTATAGGAAATCTACAAGTGTTATTTAAGGCATGGAGAGATGCAGAAACTTTCAAAGTGGGAGAGACGATGAATAACAGCAAGTGGCAGCAATGCTGTTCACGGGGTATGAGTAAAGGTTGTATTACAATTCACAGTGCAATAGATGATGAAAACCTGAACCAGCCAATGAGAATGGAGAGACAGAACCAGTAAGTTTGGGGGGCATTTCAGAAGCAAAACCCAAGGCTTGGTTCCTGAGTGGTGCTGGAAATCAAAAGAGCAGTCCTAGATAACACATAACTTAGTCCTGATGATTATTAGGTGGATGATGATGTTCACTCAGGGAACAAAAGAAAGACAAAATATTCTGAGGAGGTTAAAAACAGGAATGGGTAGGGCTTCCCTGGTGGTACAGCAGCTAAGACTCCACACTTCCAGTGTAGAAGCCTAGGTCTGATCGCTGGTCAGGGCTGCAGTACATGGGGTCACAAAGAGTCAGACACAACTGAGCGACTAAGCATGTGCACGTTCATGCGCACTCTTACACACACACACACACACACACACACACTCTCTTTCTCTCTCTAACAAGGAACTAGATCCCACAAGCCCTAACAAAGAGTTTGTATGTCCCAACGATCCCACGTGCCACAACTAAGACCTACTGCAACTAAATAGATTAAAAAACACAAAACAGGAAGAGAGACATATACTTAATTTTAAAATAAATGGAAAACATAAATTAAGAGTTTTAAGCACTGAGTAAACACACAAAGGGCTTCCCTGGTGGCTCTGTGGTAAAGAATCTGTCTGCCAATGCAGGAGACCTGGGTTTGATCCCTGGGTTAGGAAGATCCCCTGGAGAAGGAAAGGCAAACTGCTCCAGTATTCTGGCCTGGGAAATCTCATGGACAAAGAAGCCTGGTGGGCTACAGCCCACGGGGTCGCAAGAGTCGGACACGACTGAGCAACTAAACAACAGACACACAAAGGCAGCACCTACTTTGTTAGGCTCTATTACCTCTGCTGTTGCTTTCCGGATAGGCAAATGTAGGCTTATTTGGGGAGCGTCGCAGATCACTGTTAAGGAAAGGCTTATCGGGTGGATATACTACATATGGAGATGAGGAATGGCGAACCATACTTCCATCAGACTTTGATGGCTCTGCTAAGATGTTCTGAAAAATAAAAATGTGAAATTACCTTTCAAAATTTTAAATCACATATATTATGTACATATACCTATGTTCCACTGATAGCGACAAAAGAAGAAATAAAAGTAAATGATCATACACAACAGAATTCAATCACTACTCAAAAATAATAAAACCTTAAAAGTACGTCATATGTCTAAATGTAGCCATATGCCAAATACTATAAAAAGGAAATAATGCTCACGTGACTTGAATACAACTGCTCCACAGAAATACTTAAATGTGGTACGCACAATGAATTTACTACTTTCTTTTAAAAATACGCACTGTAAGATATATATTCAGAAAAGTAAATACTATCTTCTTACAGTATCAGGAACTGCTACAAGTGACTAAATTAGTCTCTTCCCAGTCAACTACATACTTCCTAAGTATCTATCAAAATGCAAAATCCTGGGGGTATACAGAAAGAAAATAAGGTACAGTCCTTATCTCAAAAATTTTACATTCAGTTAGGGGGAAAAACGGGAGGAGCTACTAGAAAACATTAAGTCTTATCAAACACCTAAATATAAAACTTTACTATTTCCACATATACATCATTTTGTCATTTGTCATAGTGTTTAATTTGGGATTATGTTTTACATGATGATTTTCAGTGCATGATAATTTTTTGCTTGTTGTAGGTGAAGTGTTGGTAGAAAGACCCAGAGTGGGAAAAGCTCAAGTGGAAGATATGACTCCTAGCTGCTCAAAACTCTGACATTCATTTTTCTTATTCAAACAGCCACAGTAAACTAGGTTCTCAACTCTTACCTTTGGGGAACTATGATTATAAAGTATACTCATAATAACCTGAGTCCAGAAAAGTAAAAAGGAACAATGAATATTTACAATACAGTACAATGCCTCCTGGAATAAACCGAGGCCATCAAAATAACCATATTTTATTTAATTCTTATTAAAAATGGTGAACTGTATTTCTACAATAAAAGCCATGCAATTTTGCAGGTGATTTAAGAAAGCAAATACAAAACACACACTATGGCTGTGAAAACCAAAAGCGAGGGAAAAGGGCTTGGAAAGGGTAGGAGATAAATCTCAGGAAGTTCTCAAATCAATGCTACTCTGTTGTGAAAAGTCTGTTCACATGCAACAAGGACTAACAGCTTGCATTTTTCAAACTTTTGGGCAAACTGACATCAAGTTTTGGAGGTGGCTGGAAAATAGGGTGTCTTTCAATTCTTAAAACATGTAATACCGCCAAAGCTCTCGCAAAACACCATGAATATTCACATAACTTTAAGTATTATTCTTCACAGAGAGCCTTTTATCTCCATACAACCTATGAGAATCCTATCATTTAAGTACTATTCAAAGAACAATGATTAGGAAGCATTTTAATGAACATATAAACCATGAGCAAATAAACTTATGATTTTCAAAAAAAATTTTATTAGTACTACCAAACACGGTACAGATATTAACAAAAGGATTGTGAATAAATAATTTACCAAAAACCAAAACAAAAAGTAAACACCCAAATCAAAAAACGAGAACCATCTTTCCTAAATTCATTGCCTACTAGACCTTTTAAAGTGAACAGTTCAAAATTTGTATTTCTCCCTCCAATAAAAGTAATTCCAACCTCAAAAAAAATTTGTTACATATATATCATCAAAATACTGCTTGGGTTGAGTCAGTTGACAAAAATTATGAAAAGTCTTTTAATATAAAACGGCAAGTTATAATAAATTTTTTGGACTAGTAATTCTAAATATATTCCATTTTCTAAGTCGGTCATCTCATTTTGAACATCAGGGTTTAAGCAATGAAAGTCAGTGTTACTATGAATGCTTTGGATTACTGTCCTCATTTGCTGCCAGAAGTCTGAAGCAAAGAATCGGAAGTCACCCCAAAACAAAAGGAAGACAGAAAATAAAACAGCTTTATAAAAATTAATTATAAGAACTATTCTGAAATAAAATTAAACCAAGAAATAAGAAACTGATAACAATTACATATACAAAGTGTCTATTAAAAATTGTAAAGGATAAAATGTGGTACTTCAGTCTTAGAAGTGAAATCCCATCACATGCTACCTAATGATGAACCTTGAAGATTTATGCTTAGTGAAATGAACCTGTTACAAAAAAGACATATTTTATGATTCCATTTACATGAGCTATTTAAAGTAATTCATAGCAACAAGGTAGAAATGGTTATTAAGACTGAGGAAGGCTGCAAAGGGGAGTTGTTTAATGGATTACAGAGTTTCCGTTTTGCAGATGAAAAAGTTCTGAAGATCTGTTTCACAACAATGTGAATATATTTAATATTACTGAACTGTATTTTACAAATGATTAAGATGGTAAAGTTGGAGAAGGAAATGGCAACCCACTCTAGTATTCTTGCCTGGAGACTCCCATGGACAGAGGAGCCTGGTGGGTTACAGTCCATGGCGTTGCAGAGTCAGACAGGACTGAGTGACTGAATTACAAAGATGGTAAGGTAGTAGATAAACACCTAAGATAATAATACTTTGACCACCTGATGCAAGGATCTGACTCATTGGCTCATTCCCTGATGCTGGGAAAGACTGAGGGCAGGAGGAGAAGGGGGTGACAGAGAACGAGATGGCTGGATGGCATCACTGACTCAATGGACATGAGTTTTAGCAAACTCCAGGAGATAGTGAAGGACAGGGAAGCCTGGCGTGCTGCAGTCCGTGGGGCTGTAGAGTCAAACATGACTTAGCAACTCAAGGACAACCAGACTCAAGTCCTCACTAATTCAGAGAAACACTTTTTCAAGCTCACCCATGACTTTCACAGTGCTGAACTCACTGATCTCCCAGAAGCACGTGATACAGCAGATCACTTCATCCCAACACTCTCTTCAGTGGAAGGAACACCACAATCTGGTTTTCCTTCTAACACGCCAGTGTCTCCATCAGAGTCTCCGGCTCTCTCTCACCTTCCCCTTTCTAACTTTAAAGCTGGAGTTCTCTAAGGCTTTGTCTTTCCTCCTCTTGTTTCCATTTACATGGATACCTTTGATGATATCATCAACTCTCAGGGCTTTCAAAAAGCCTCTGTTTCCTGATAACTTCCAAGTTTAAGTATGGAATACACACTTTTCCCTCTTGAAACTCCATATTCAAATCAACCTTCCTACGTGCTTCCTCCACTTGGATGTCAATATGAGTATCCCGAACACTGTGTCTATAACCAAATTATTGAATCTACTTCTCAAACCAACTCCTCTCATAAGCACAGCACAATAACTGGTACCACCACCTACCTAGCTGATCTGGCCAAAACCCGTGGATGAGTCATTTCTCCTATATATTCCACATCCAATATTTCGGTACATCTTGTTGGGTCTCTGTCTTCACAATATAGCCAGAAACTCTGCAACTTCTCATCAATTCCACTACTAATTCTCTGTGATCTTTCTGTCTGGACTACTATAACAGCCCCCCGCCCCCCGAACCATTCTTGCCACAGTCCCTCCAACTCCATTTTCCAGATAGTAGTTGTTATGATTAAGAAAATAATTCAAGTAATGTCCTTAATCAAAACCCTCCCAATTGCTTTCCATCACAAAATAAAATCCAAAATTCTTACCATGGCTCCACATTATCTGACACCAGGCTGACACTGACCTCATTCCTCACCGGTCTTTCTCTAAACTACCTATGCACCCCACCCCCACCCCCCACCACTGCCCTGCCACCCAGATTTTCCAGCCATACTGACCAACTTTTGGATTTCTACAATGCACAGTACACTCCATTTTCATTTGCTACACTTACTCTGCTTGGAAAGCTCCCTTCCACACAGCACTCAGTTATCTATTTGAAAGTCTGTCAGTGAGGTAAGGGGAGATTGGTTCAAGATGGTGGAATAGATGGATGTGAGTTCATCTCTTCCTGTGAAAGCACTAAACTGCAACTAGCTGTTGAACCACCATGGACAGGAGGATGCGGAAACCCACCAAAAAGATACCAAAGGCAAGGGAGAAGCCACAAGATGAAATCAAATCCCATACCCACCAGGTGGGCAACACATGAACTGGAGAACAATTACACCACAGAGGTTCTCCTACTGTTGTGAAGATTCCAAGCCCCACATCAGGCTTCCCAACCTGGGGATCTCACATAGGGATCTGACAAAGATCAATCCCCAGGGAATCTGACTTTGAAGGCCAGTAGGATTTGAGTGCAGAACTTCCACAGGACTGGAGGAAAGAGACTCCACTCTTGGAGGACACAAACAAAATCTTGTGAACACCAGGGCCCAGGGAAGCGAGCAGAGATCCCACAGGAGACGGAACCAGACCTACCTGCTAGAGTTAGAGGATCTCCTGGGGAAGCGTGGGCTGGCAGGGGTTCACAGAGGGGATGGGGCACTGGCTACAGCAGGCCTGGGAGGTGGCCCCTTGGCGTAAGCCCTCTTGTAGGTTCAGTTCCGTTGCTCAGTCATGTCTGACTCTTTGCGACCCCATGAACCGCAGCACGCCAGGCCTCCCTGTACATCAACTCCTGGAGTCACCCAAACTCATGTGCATCTAGTCGGTGATGCCATCCAGCCATCTCATCCTCTGTCATCCCCTTCTCCTCCTGACCCCAATCCCTCCCAGCATCAGAGTCTTTTCCAATGAGTCAACTCTTCACATGAGGTGGCCAAAGTATTGGAGTTTCAGCTTTAGCATCATTCCTTCCAAAGAACACCCAGGGCTGATCTCCTTTAGGATGGACTGGCTGGATCTCCTTGCAGTCCAAGGGACTCTCAGGAGTCCTCTCCAACACCACAGTTCAAAAGCATCAATTCTTTGGCGCTCAGCTTTCTTCACAGTCCAACTCTCACATCCATACATGACCACTGGAAAAACCATAGCCTTTACTAGATGGACCTTTGTTGGCAAAGTAATGTCTCTGCTTCTCAATATGCTGTCTAGGTTGGTCATAACTTTCCTTCCAAGCAGTAAGCACCTTTTAATTTCATGGCTGCAGTCACCATCTGCAGTGATTTTGAAGCCCAAATAAATAAAGTCTGACACTGTCTCCACTGTTTCCCCATCTATTTCCCATGAAGTGATGGGACCAGGTGCCATGGTCTTAGTTCCCTGAATGTTGAGCTTTAGGCCAACTTTTTCACTTTCATCAAGAGGCTTTTTAGTTCCTCTTCACTTTCTGCCATAAGGGTGGTGTCATCTGCATATCTGAGGTTACTGATCTTTCTCCCAGCAATCTTGATTCCAGCTTGTGCTTCTTCCAGCCCAGAGTCTCTCATGATGTACTCTGCATATAAGTTAAATAAGCAGGGTGACAATATACAGCCTTGACGTATTCCTTTTCCTATTTGGAACCAGTCTGCCGTTCCATGTCCAGTTCTAACCGTTGCTTCCTGACCTGCATATAGGTCTTGGAGGTTAGTCCTACCTAAAGTCTGCAGACTCCAGGGCTGGATCCCTCAGGCAAAAGGACTGACAGGGGTGCAGCAGAGCCCCATTCACCAGCAGACACTTGGATTCAAGTTTTACGGAACATTTGCCCTGCCCACCAGTGAGATCCAGTCTTTCCCACCACCAGTCCCTCCATCAGGAAGCTTGCCCAAGTCTCTTGGCCTCATCCACCAGAGAGCAGACAGAAGAAGCTAGAAGAACTACCTTCCCACAGCCTCCAGAATGAAAACCACAATCACAGAAAGAAAATCAAAATGAAAAGGCATTTTTTCTAGATTCCATACATATTCATTAATATGTTACACTTATTTTTCTCTTTCTGACTTACTTCACTCTGTATAACAGGCTCTAGATTCATTCACCTTATTAGAACTCACTCAAACTCATTCCTTTTTATGGCTGAATAATATTCCGTTGTATATATATACACCACAACTTCTTTATCCATTCACCTGTCAGAGGACATCTAGGTGGCTTCCAGGTCCTGGCTATTGTAAATAGTGCTGCAATGAACACTGGAGTACCTGTGTCTTTTTCAATTATGGTTTTCTCAGGGTATATGCCCAGCAGTGGGATTGCTGGGTCATATGGTAGTTTCCCTCCTAGGTTGTTTTTTTTAAAGAAATCTCCACACTGTTCTCTGTAGTGGCTGTATTAATTTACATTCCCACCAACAGTGTAGGAGGGTTTTCTTTTCTCCACACCCTCTCTAGCATTTACTCTTTGTAGATTTTTTGATGATGGCCATTCTGTCCATCATCTGTCAATGAGGCCATTTTCTCCAATGAGGTGATATCTCACTGTAGTTTTGATTTGCATTTCTCTAACAATGAACAATGTTGAGCATCTTTTCATGTGTTTATTAGTAGATTTATTAATATATAATAGACCTGCATGTCTTCTTGAGTTGCCTGTATATTTTGGAGATTAATCCTTTGTCAGTTATTTCATTTAAAATTATTTTCTCCCACTCTTAGGGCTGTCTTTTGGATAATTTTTCAAAAGTTTTTTCACCTTGTTTAGTTTCCTTTGCTGTGCAAAAGCTTTAAAGTTTAATTTAGGTCTCACTTGGTTATTCCTGTTTTTATTTCAAATAACCTAGGAAGTGGGTCATAGAGGATCTTGCTGTGATTTACATCAGAGTGTTCTGCCTATGCTTTCCTCTAAGAGTTTTATAGTTTCTGGTCTTACATTTAGTCAGGAGAGGTTAGGACAAACTTAGAGAGTAGCACTGAAACATATACATTACCATATGTAAATCAGATCGTATGAATTGGCTGTATGACGCAAGCTCACACCTGGTGTTCTATGACAACCTAGAGAAGTGGGATGTGGGAAGGAGGTTCAAGAGGGAGAAGACATATGTATGCTGCTGCTGCTGCTAAGTCGCTTCAGTCTTGTCTGACGCTGTGTGACCCCACAGACGGCAGCCCACCAGGCTCCCCCGTCCCTGGCATTCTCCAGGCAAGAACACTGGAGAGGGTTGCCATTTCCTTCTCCAATGCATGAAAGTGAAGTCGCTCAGTTGTGTCTGACTCTTAGCGACCCCATGGACTGCAGCCCACCAGGCTCCTCCATCCATGGGATTTTCCAGGCAAGAGTACTGGAGTGGATTGCCATTGCTTTCTCCAAGACATATGTATACCTATGGCTAATTCATGCTGATGTATGGCAGAAACCAACATTATAAAACAATTATGCTCCATATTAAAAATAAATTTAAAATAGTTAAAAGGCAGAAGATTCTGTCCCCCATAAAGGAGCAAGATAAAGCCCCAGAGAAGTCTGTCAGCGAGTTTTCCCTGCCAACCTATCTAAAGTCACACTCTTTGTCATTCTATCTTCTTACCCTTTTAAAAACACTTGTTCCCACATGATATATTTATTATCTCTATGTCCTGTGGAAAAATAAAAACTATATATTTAGTTTATGTTCCTGACAGAGATTTTAAAAACTCTTAGAATTTTTAACTAATAGACTGTCTTTGTTATAGTGGGGCCTCTGGCAGATAGTCAAAAAAAAAACAAAAAAAACCTACCAGGCAATTAGCCCTCAAGAGAAGGGGCTAGAGACTGAGTTCAATCACCAATGGCTGATGATTTAATTAATCATACCCACATAATGAAACCTCCATAAAAAAAACTCTTGAACAATGAGGCCCCAATAGTGTCCAGACTGGTCACAAAAGCTCGTTTACATCTTACCCTGTGGGTCTCTCCATTTGGCTATTCTGGAGTTGTATCCTTTATTTAAAATGAAAAAAGTTTTAACTTTTAAGTGTAGTGTTTCCTGAATTCTGTGAGTCATTCTAGCAAATTACTGAATGTGATGGGGGAGAGTTAGCAGAACTCCTTAACCTGCAGTTGGCTGGGAAGGAACAGATTCCTTGCAGACATCTGGAACTTGCAGGTGGCAACTGAAATGGGGCCAGTCTTGTGAGACTTAGTGTCTTAACCTGCATGTTTGCACTGGACTATCTCCAGCTAGTGTCAGAACTGACTGATGGGACACCCAGTTGGCATAGAAAAATCGGATGTTAAAAAAACACAGTCATCCTATTAAAAGTTTAAGTTCCAAACAGACAATAAATGCTTAATCTGTTCAATGAATTATATAAATATTCTTCAAAATAGGAAAACTTCATAATGTTTATAATACTGAATTATCCTGTTCAATGAAGTTCTAGAATTTCCATCTGAGAACAGCAGAACACCAAGAATAGCTGCATTTCTCTTGAAGAACAAGGCAGATAGTTGCACTCATTTAAAAAAAAATCAAAATCATTAGGAAAGTGAGTAGAGACATAGGCAGAGACAAATACAACAATGGGACAAAGAGCCCAGTAACACAGCCACACACGTATGGAAATTAATATACTGACAGCTGGAATTATAAACCACTAGGGAAAGAATGAGTTTCAACAAGTAATGCTGAAATAATTGTGCATCTTAAATAAAACATGAAATTGGATCCCTACCTCACAGCACACTAATTTCAAGCAAATAAAAGACAATGGGCCCCAACTTTAAAATATGTAGAGAAAAATATGGAAGAATATCATTAAGGCTTTGGAAGAACTTAACCAAGGAAGAATTTAACCAAAAAATAATAATCCTAAAAGAAAAAATAAGTTTTAGTACATTAAAACAATGAACTCTTGTTAATCAAAACATCATAAAAAGACAAACCAAAGAGTACTAGAATACTCCTGATAGATAATAAACACCTAGAATACATAAAGAATGACTATAAATCAGTTTTAAAAAAGAAAAACCAATCGAAAGCAGGCAAAAGTTACCAACGGGCATTTCATAGAATAACAAAATCCGCAAGACTAGCAAAATTATGAAAAGAAAAAAAGCATCTTCATCAATGAAGAGGGAGCACAAATAACAGGATATCACTTCACAGAACCTCTCAACAACAACAACAACAAAAAGACACAGCATCACCTGTTAAAATAGGACAGACCTATTAAAATAGCCTAAAGGAGATTGTTGACGGGAATGCAAACTGTAACAATCACTTTGGTACGCAATTCAGCAATTCCAAATAAAGTCAAAGATGTACCTACTCTATGACCCAGTATTTCATTAAATTATTAACTGAACTATTTTCTCTGTGTTCTCTTAAAAAAACAAAAGTGTTCTAAGTTTCTGAACGTATACTACAACCCATTACTGAGTTGTAATCCGCAGCCCAACCATCACTTGTAAAATCGCTGCTTCTCAGACCTTTTGGTGTCAGGCAGCCCTTCACTCAAAAATTGCTCAAGACTCCCAACAAGCTTTTCCTTATAAGTGGGTTACATTGGTTGCTATTTATCATATAAAGAAATTAAAACTGAGAAAATTTAAAGATATTTACTACCTTAAAAATAATAAATCCATGTTAGCATAAATATAATTTTTGAATAAAAATTAACTATATCACCCAAAAAATTAAGTGGCACTGTTTTACATTTCTGCGAATCTCTTTAATTCTTGCCTTAAAAGAAGGCTGCTAGATTTTATTTGCTTCTGTATTCACCCTGTTTTGGTTGATGTATACAAAGAATCTGGTAAGGAAGGATACTGAAGATCTCCTCAAAGGTCTTCAGACCATTCTGAAATTACCATTCTAGAGAAAATTTTGCACATATGGAACATACAGAGATGATCACAACAGGACTGTTCATTATAGCTGGCAAACATATGAACAAACCTTAAAAACTCCAAAGCCCATCAAGATACTATACTACACAGAAATATAAAAGCGTGACATTTGCTAGTTGTATAATTCTGAATTAACCTTTCTGTACCTTATTTTGCTCATTTGAAAATGCAGATACTAAAGCCAATCTCATAAAATTACTGTAAGGATTAGATACGTTAATATATAAAAAGTATTTAAAATGCATGCCAGATAAGGAGTGCTACACAAGTATTACACATTATTATAACCTCAAAATGTGTGTGTGTGTGTGTGTGTGTGTGAAAGACAAAAGCAGGAAGATGCACAAAGGGGCATCTTATGCACAATATGTTCATCTTATGATTCCCAAAAATAAATCTCATATGAAATACATGAAATAATCATAAAACACTTCTAAGAAAAATAAAGAGCAAGTTTGTGAATGGGCCTGGATAAAAAGCCAGAGAGACCAATAGGAGACTAGCTTGTTAAGTCCAAAGTGACATAAGATGTGTTGACCAGACTATTCAGTCCATGAATTCTCAGGCCAGAATACTGGAGTGGGTTGCCTTTTCCTGCTCCAGGAGATCTTCCCAACCCAGGGATCGAAACCAGGTCTCCCGCATTGCAGGCGGATTCTTTACCAGCTGAACCAAAAGGAAAAGACTGACCATTATTAATGGGAAAATGTAAAACAAATTAAAAAAAAAAAACACAGGAAAGATATTGTTACAACACTATGCTGACTATATACTTTTGTATCATTATGCCTGATCATACTTACTAATACTTCCTGAGACTCTCCACTAGAGAGTTGATACATAGCAGTCATTCAATAAATGTTAGCTGCTGTCACTCTTCCTGCTGTTGTTGCAGTGAAAGGCTTATAAGAACAATTCAAATGTATCACCTACTTCCACATTGTTCACATTTGAGATTTACACCTCAACTGCTACTTACAGATTGTGTTATTTGTGAATTTACCTAAGAAAAATCCTTGCCTGCTAAAAGCATCTCCACTTATATTACACCTAAACTGGGTCTGGGGCTTCCCCCTTGGTTCTGCGGTAAAGAATCTGCCTACAATGCAGGAGCCCTGAGTTCAAACCCTGGGTCAGGAAGATCCCCTGGAAGAGGGCATGGCAACCCACTCCAGTATTCTTGATTGGAGAATCCTATGGACAGAGGAGCCTGGCGGGCTGCAGTCCATAGCCTGCAAAGAGTTGGACACAACTAAAGCAACTGAGCGCCCATGCTGGGTTTTATCAATGTTAAATACACAGAAACTGTTAATATTCACAACTCTGAAATCTCATTATGAGTAGCCTGCTGAGTTCATGTTGTAGGTTTAAAAGGTCTTTTGTTGTCTTTATGAGCAGTTGTCTGTTAAGCTAAAGTGCTTTATAAATTCTGTTATAAATGCCAGGCTTATTTTTGATACGACAGTTAAAGTATCAAAGCATGGCCATTATACATCGATAAATTGTCATTTTTGTTTTGAGACATAGTGACTTCCAAATTAGACATTTTGATTTAAAACATCAAGTTACAAGAGTTATACTTTGATGTATAAAGCATTCTAGATATTCTTAAGAGTACTCTGGAAGCTGAGAATCCACTTAAAGCTAAGCTTAGATATAAAAATATATGTTTCCTATTAAAAATTCTATAGAATTTCTGTCCCTTGGAGAAAGAAATGGCAACCCACTCCAGTATTCTTGCCTGGAGAATCCCATGGGTGGAGGAGCCTGGGAGGCTACAGTCCACGGGGTCGCAAAAAGTTGGACACAACTGAGCCACTTCACTATCACGTTCAGGATTTCTGTCCAGGTTACCTTAAAATACTAAGGGTTGACCACATGCCAGTAACTACTTCGGCTAGATGGCCTTGGCAGACTTCAGTTCAAGTCAACATTTATAGGCATTTTCCTTTCTCAGTCTCAAAATGATGTTTTGAGAGTGGTGAAAAACACTTCTCTCCTAATATTATTTATTTTTTCTCCCAATAAAATTTAATCACAACTCCTATATAATCTCAAAACCACAATCACAGAAAACTAACCAATCTAATCACAAGGACCACAGCCTTGTCTAACTCAATGAAACTATGAGCCATGCCGTGTAGAGCCATCCAAGACAGATAGGTCACGGTGGAGAGTTCTGACAAAATGTGGTCCACTGGAGAAGGGAATGGCAAACCACTTCAGTATTCTTGTCTTGAGAACCCCACGAACATTATGAAAAGGCAAAAAGACAGGACACTGAAAGATGAACTCCCCAGGTGGTAGGTGCCCAATATGCTACTGAAGATCAGTGGAGAAATAACTCCAGAAAGACGAGAGCCAAAGCAAGCAATGAAGAGATGGAGCCAAAGCAAAAACAATACCCAGTTTGTGGATGTACTGGTGATGGAAGCAAGGTTCGATGCTGTAAAGACCAATATAGCATAGGAACCTGGAGTGTTAGGTCCATGAATCAAGGCAAATTGCAAGTGGTCAAACAGGAGAAGGCAAGAGTGAACGTTGACATTTCAGGAATCAGCGAACTAAAATGGACTGGAATGGGTGAATTTAACTCAGATGACCATTATATCTACTACTGTGGGCAAGAATCCCTTAGAAGAAATGGAGTAGCCATCATAGTCAACAAGAGTCTGACATGCCATAGTACTTGGAGGCATTCTCAAAAACGACAGAATGATCTCTGTTTGTTTCCAAGGCAAACCATTCAGTACCACAGTAATCCAAGTCTATGCCCCAACCAGTTATGCTGAAGTAGTTGAAGATCAACAGACTTAACTAACACCCCAAAAAGATGTCCTTTTCATTACAGGTACCTGGAATGCAAAAGTAGGAAGTCAAGAAATACTGGCAGTAACAGGCAAATTTGGCCTTGGAGTACAGAATGAAGTAGGGCAACGGCTAATAGAGTTTTGCCAAGAGAACGCACTGGTCATAGCAAATACCCTCTTCCAAAAGCACAAGAGAAGACTCTACACATGGACATCACCAGAAATCAGATTGATTCTTTGCAGCCGAAGATGGAGAAGCTCTATACAGTTGGCAAAAACAAGACCAGGAGCTGACTGTGGCTCAGATCATGAACTCCTTAATGCCAAATTCAGACTTAAATTGAAGAAAGTAGGGAAAACCACCAGACCATTCAGGTATGACTTCAATCAAATCCCTTTTGATTATACAGTGGAAGTGAGAATTATATTTAAGGGACTAGATCTGATAGAGAAGTGAAAAGCAAAGGAGAAAAGGAAAGATATATCCATTTGAATGCAGAGTTCCAAGGAATAGCAAGGACAGATAAGAAAGCCTTCCTCAGTGATCAGTGCAAAGAAACAGAGGAACACAAAAGAATGGGAAAGACTAGAGTTCTCTTCAAGAAAATTAGAGATACCAAGGGAACACTTCATGCAAAGATGTGCTCAATAAAGGACAGAAATGATATGAACCTAACAGAAGCAGAAGAAGTGGCATAGAAAAACTGTACAAAAAAGATCTTCATGACCCAGATAATCATGATGGTGTGATCACTCACCTAGAGCTAGACATCCTGGAAAGTGAAGTCAAGGGGGCCTGTGGAGGTGATGGAATTCCAGCTGAGCTATTTCAAATCCTAAAAGATGATGCTGTCAAAGTGTTGCACTCAATATGCCAGCAAATTTGGAAAACTCAACAGTGGCCACAGGTCTGGAAAGGTCAATTTTCATTCCAATCCCAAAGAAAGGCAATGCCAAAGAATGCTCAAACTACTGCACAATTGCACTCATCTCACATGCTAGCAAGATAATACTCAAAATTCTCCAAGCTAGGCTTCAACAATACGTGAACCATGAACTTCCAGATCTTCAAACTGGATTTAGAAAAGGCAGAGGAGCCAGGGATCAAATCGCCAACATCTGCTGGATCACTGAAAAAGCAAGAGAGTTCCAGAAAAACATCTACTTCTGCTTTACTGGCTATGCCAAAGCCTTTGACTGTGTGGATCACAATAAACTGTGGAAAATTCTGAAAGAGATGGGAATATCAAACCACCTGACCTGCCTCTTAAGAAATCTGTATGCAGGTCAGGAAGCAACAGTTAGAACCAGACTTGGAACAACAGACTGGTTCCAAATAGGTAAAGGAGTACATCAAGGCTGCATATTGTCACCTTGCTTATTTACTTATATGCAAAGTACATCATGAGAGATGCTGGACTGGAAGAAGCACAAGCTGGAAACAAGATTGCCAGGAGAAATATCAATAAACTCAGGTATGCAGATGACACCACCCTTATGGCAGAAAGTGAAGAGGAACTCAAAAGCCTCTTGATGAAAGAGGAGAGTGAAAAAGTTGGCTTAAAGCTCAACATTCAGAAAACATCATGGCATCTGGTCCCATCTCTTCATGGCAAATAGATTTGAAAACAGTAACAGACTTTATTTTGGGGGGTTCCAAAATCACTGCAGATGGTGACTGCAGCCATGTAATTTAAAGATGCTTATTCCTTGGCAGAAAAATTATGACCAACCTAGACAGCATATTAAGAAGGAGAGACATTACTTTGCCAACAAAGGTCCATCTAGTCAAGGCTATGGTTTTTCCAGTAGTCATGTATGGATGTTGAGAGTTGGACTATAAAGAAATCCGAGCACCAAAGAACCGATGCTGTTGAACTGTGGTGTTGGAGAAGACTCTTGAGAGTCCCTTGGACTGCAAGGAGATCCAACCAGTCCATCCTACAATCAGTCCTGAATGTTTACTGGAGGGCCTGATGCTGAAGTTGAAATTCTAGTACTTTGGGCATGTGATGCAAAGAGCTGACTCGTTTGAAAAGACCCTGATGCTGGGAAAGACTGAAGGTGGGAGAAAAAGGAACAACGGTAGATAAGATGGTTGGATGGCATTATCAATGCAATGGACATTGAGTTTGGGTAAACTCCAGGAGTTGGTGATGGACAAGGAGTTCTGGTGTGCTGTAGTCCATGGGGTCGCAAACAGTCAGACACTACTGAGTGACTGAACTGAACTAACTGATATACTCTCATCCATCTACTTACACTTAATAGGCTAAGCTTGTCTCTTATCTTCCCTTTCACTGACTTAGTTCCTGGATAACTCCAGTTTTTACCTTCCTTTTTTCCTGTTAATCTTCTTTGACCTCTCCACACACTTGCTACCTTCATTGTGCTGAAACCCTGAATATCACTTCTAGCCTCAGTAAAACAAATTTTAGCAACAGTCACCAAAGGGTGAAACTGGGAAAAGATGTATTTTCGCCAAGGTGATTCTGCTGTTACTGTTTCCCTAAATTTTTCCCCATTAACTTCTATGACAATCTTACCCTAATATTATTCCTCTTTTCTCATATTTTAACAATTCACCTAACCGAACTCCACCTTCACACTACCTCTGCCTATTTCAAATTATTTCAAGTTTTCTGAAAGCACTTGTCTTGGCACATATTCCAAATTGCCTGCGGTGCCTTTTTCTCCCTTTTCGTCTCCTGGGACAAGCATTTCCTATTCCTTCACCACTCAGCTAGTTCCATCTTCCCTACCCCAAGAACTGCTAATCACTTTCACG
>SJYQ01096509.1:0-16396 GCA_006410935.1 Redunca redunca
GCCTCCAAAGCCCTCATTCTCCAGACTGCCTTGAACACCACCTTCCCAAATAAATATCTGTTCAAGGCAGGCCTCTTCAATGTCATCCGTCAGGCACAGCAGATGTGATCATTGCTGCCTCTACACCTTGCACAGGCTTTTCTGGCCTTTGGAAAACTCTCCTTCCTCCCTCCACATATCCAAATTCCTTTACTCCTTTAAGGAAAGAGGGAGAGATCAGAAACCAGCTCTTGTCCTACCTCCCTTAGAAGCCTGGTCCTCTGTCCTGAGACTGTGCACTACATGGTACCAAGTACCTTAATGCCCACTGTGAGCTAGGAGGAGCACCCTAGCACCCAACTGGCACCTCCAAGATGCTGCACGGAGACCCATGTGTAGCTAAGAGAAAGCCAGTCATGGGCGCCAGAGCCAAACACTCCTGAGCTCAAAAGATGGTGCTACCATTTACCAGTCACTTGATCTAGAGCAAATCAGGTAGCCTCTCCAGCTCATTTTGCTCATCTGCAAAATGGGTCTAAGCCCTGACCCTGCAAAATGGGTCGGGGGACCGAACACAATGCTGGCCAGAAGTGCACCCCAGTGCTGTGCACACAGCAAGTTCTCCCCTCCCCTTAACACCTGTGGGCTATAGATCATTATTCTATTAGGAACCAGAGTGTCACCTACAACAGCAATGCCATCCGTCTGCTCCCACGGGAGGGTGACGCGGTCGGTGGAGAGGCCTCTTCTGTGAGAGCCCACCCCCACCTGCTCCCCAGAAGCTCCCCCTCTTTTCAAAACTGCTTTTGTGTTCAAGACAATAAAAGCAGCGTCCCTGCCAACAGCATAACTGCACGGGTATCAGTTGACAAAAGGTTTAAGAGGGCAATAAAAACACCCACATCTCAGACTTCGAGCCTGGCAAAGGAAGAATGGATGTCGTGAGGTACATAAACCCTCAGATTCCTAGAGGATGCTCTTTCTCTCTACTTCGCAGGAGGCTGGGCAGCGCAGAGTCCAGCACAAGTGGGCATGCCAATATCTGAAAGAGGCAGCCCGGTGTCTGGACCAGACCACAACAGGCAAGCAGGGCCTGGAGCCAGAGAGGAGGCTAGTCCCCAGAGAGGCATCTGGATGAGAGCTAGAAGCAGAGCCCCTGAAGATCAGGTGACAGAAAGGCCTCCAGAGAAGGCAGGGGTGTAGCCTCCCCAGCCATTCCTCCAGCTACGCCTCTTTAAGCTGGTTACCCAACGTCCTGACCATCATTCCTCCACCTAACAATACCACCTCGCAAGGATGTTTCAATACTCACTTCCAGGGGACTTGCAGGGTGCCAGGCTCCATACCAAATGCTTTATGTGACTGATCTCTTTCCATCATCTCAATGCCTATGAGGCTCCATTTGACAAAGACTAAGCCCAGAGAGCTTAAGTACTTCTGTGAGGTCACAGAGTGGAGACAAGACTTGAACCCAGGCCTGTCTGAATCCTCAGTTCAGGCTCTTAATCATTATGATTTGCAAAGTGTAAAATACCATATAAACATCTGGTATCACTGCTATTTCTCTGCAACAGAAGGAGAATCAGATAAACTACTGACAATATCAATGCCAGATAGAGCACCAGCATGCTGAGGGGGTAAGGGCAGAGGGGCGTGGAGCAGGCAGGGGACCAGGCATTCCTGGCCCCTCTTCCTTTCCCTTCTCCTTCCCCTCCTACACTCCACACCCCAACACACACACACACACACACAGACTCTGTCTAGAGCCCTGCATTGGCAGTACACATTCGCATTCACCATTTTACTTGGAATCTCACACCAGTCCTAGAGGCAACGTATGTTGTTCCCACTTAACAGATGAGGAAAACTGAGGCTCAGCAAGGTTCAGTGACTTATCCAGGGCCACATAGCTAGTCAGGATTTCTAACTCCAAGGCCCCTAGTCTTCGTGTCAGCCTGGTCATGCAGGTGTGGGTGAGATGCCCTCCTGGGGTTGAGAGCCCATCTCTGCCTCCCCCCACCACCCTCAGTGTTCATGGTTTGCTGATTCACGGTTGCTCTTTTGTTCACTGCACACTTCCCCTTCTAGCCTATAAGCTCCTTTGAGGGCAGAGACCACATCTGGCTTGTTCACCACTGAGTCTCCAGGGTTCAGCCCAATGTGACAGGGAGGTGCTCAGTAAATAGTCCCCCACGCAAAATGCACCCCGAAGCTTCCTTTTCCACTGCGGGATTTGAGGGAGAAAGACCCAGCTTCCACCCAGTGGAAGTAGGGGTGAGGAAGAGATCTGGGCAGTGGCCGCCTTTCAGTAAAGCACCTACTATGTGCAGCCTCCAGCACATAGTGTAGGAGCAGGAGGTGGAGAGTGTGCGGAGGAGAGGCTTCTTCTACGTGGCCCCCTCAGTAGCACAGAGGGAAATAGAGCCGAGCCCTGGTACCCCCACACGTGCCCATCCCGGCTCCCTGAGATAGGACTGTCAGACTTAACAGCTGAAAACAGAGGGCACACTGTTAAATGTGAATTTCAGATAAACAACCAATAATTTTCCAGTTTAAGTGTGTCCCTTGATACAACAGATGGACCCAAATCTTGGTTCCGTCTTTTTTGATTGTTAATATTTGATATGTACTTAAAATGGACTTCCCTGCTGGCTCAGCTGGTAAAGAATCTGCCTGCACTGCGGGAGACCTGGGTTCGATTCCTGGGTTGTGAAGATCCCCTAGGGGAGGGCATGGCAACCCACTCCAGTATTCTTGGCTGGAGAATCCCCATGGACAGAGGAGCCTGGTGGGCTACAGTCTGTAAGTTCACAGAGAGTTGGACGTGACTGATCAACTGAGCACGCACATATACTTAAACACAATTTTTAAATTATTCATTATTTATCTGAAATTCAAATAGGACTGGGTGCCTTGTGTTTTACCTAGCCACCCCACCTAAGGTGTTGGAGAGGGCTTATTTCTTCAAACGATCTGAGAATGATGACGGTAGGACCAAGGGGAATCTGGAAAGGCTCCCCACACTCCCCAGTGTGGAGAGAGCAGGGCCCAGCCCCAGGCACGGAAGGAGGCTGAGAGCTGGCCTGCGGTGGCTGGGAGCCGGGTTCCCAGTCCTCCCGGCACAAGGAGGGGCGTGGGGCCCGACCCGGCTGCTCCCCATTAAGCGGAGCTGGCATTTCAGAGCGCGTCAGAGGCGCTGGCTCCCTGCCCTGGAAGTCAGCATCTGGCCTCTGAGCCAGCACCGCTTGCCCGGCCCCAGCCCGATCACCTCAGCGGACCCAGACCGGGGGTCCCAGCCGGCCATTGTCATCCTGCCTGCGCCTCAATGGGGCCATTCAGGGGCTCTGCAGAGGCCTCTCGGGAGGGCACATCCCCCCCGCCAGGGTGCCCTTGGCCGCAGCCTTCGCCTGTGTGGGTGGGTGTCAGGGGTAGGGGCGTCTGGCTATGGCGAAAGCAGTTGGCAGCCAGGGGCAACGTTACTGAAGGCTGGATTGTTGACGGAGGGCATAGAAATGTCCCACACGTCACAGGACTCCGAGGCACCCTGCCCTCCCTGTGCCCCCCGCCCTCAGCCGGGGCAGTGGGACTTCCGAGGGGCCCGCACCTAGGGCAGAGCCGCAAGGCCTCCCCTCCGTTCACCGAGGCTCTCGGGGTGATTAACTGGACGCAGACAAAGTGAGTCCCAGCCCCGGCTTTGCCCAGTCCTAGCTGCGTGGGATTAGGCAAGTTGGTTTACCTCTCTGAGCCTTTCTCCATCTCTCAAACGAGACTCCTGGTATCTACCTCCAAGGTGGGGGCTAAAGGAGGCACAACACGTGAGCAGGTAGCAGGAACGCGGCACACAAGCAGGGGCTTCCCCTCCACCCCTTCTGATTTCTAGCTCTTCCTAAGCCACTGGTGACTCAGGAAACTGCTCTTCGGTGACACAAAGACACAAAGGCCACTGCTGGGGGCTATCTAGGTTCAGGCTTTAACGAGGGGACACCAGGCCCCTTGGAGGCCGGGGCCGCTGACTCAGGGCCCTCTCTGCTCACACTGACGCTCAAATACAGAGCTGGTGCTGTTTCTGCCACTCCGCTCTGGGGTCCCAAGGATCTCACGCCTACTTTACCTTCCAGGTTTCCCTGCCCCAGGTTGCTCCTGAACTCTGATTTCTGAATGAGCCAACAGAGGGACAGATGCTGAACTCTGTGGGCACTGCCAGGCAACCTACAGACAGCCAGCCTGGGCCTTAAGCAGAGGACGAAGGGACACATACTCTGGGTTGATGGTCCTTCACCAGGAGTCCTGGTGAAAGCTTTCCGGGGGCTGACATCCAGGGTGATGCCCACCCTCCACAGCAACTCCAGCCCCTGGCTGCAAGAACAGGAGCCAGGACTTCCCATCCACCGGAGCCCATCCCCCTGTGCTCAGCACACCAAATCCCCAAGATGTTGCCCTGTTTCCTCTGCATCTTGCATGCATACATTCAAACCTAGCTCCTCTCACCGTATCTGGGCTCACATCCTTGCCTGCCCCAACTCACCTAGCTCTCTCCTTCGCTTTAATCATCCAAGTTGATATTTCCCTCTGGACCAGCCTTTGTCAAAGAGTGGTGGCTGTGGGCCATCTTCTGCAAGTTCACTTAATCATACTTGCCTAAAATATAAATTCTCAGGCCTCACCCAGATCTGCAAAATCAGCATCTCTGAGGTGAGGCCCAGGATTCTGCATTTTTAACAAGTACCTGGGTCATAAGGACGCACAGTGAAGTTTAAGAACCATTGTCATGGAGGGAGAAAGGCACGCTTGGCACCTCTTTCTGGTCCCACAGGACCTTTCTTTGCACACTCTCGTTTCCTGTTAATAACTGACTGAAAGAATGAATTAATTGGTTTCCTTATTGCCAAATTACATTAATATAATTGAGCTCTGCCATCTCATTTCCCAATTGCATTCTCCTTGGACTTCCTTGAGAGGTTTCTATCCATATACGAGAGTACAGCAGAAAATACACACACACACGCACGCACGCACCTGAGACCAACATTTATGGAGAACTCATATGCCAGGCATTGGCGGCATGCTTCCTGCACCGGAACGTTCAGAGCAGCTCTGTGAGGCTGAGACACTCATGCCTCTAGAGCAGATGAGAGAGAACGGACAAGTGTGTCAGCCATTCACCTTACCTGCACACATCTGGAATCTATGCCCCGGGTCTGTGTGGTCATGACCACTTTCTCTTACCTACTTCATGATCCTGAGTTCTCTGAATGCCGGTATCAAATCCAAGAGCTCCGATCCCAGACCATGCATTGGAATCCCCTGCAGAGCCCTAAGAAATACAGGTACAGAAGCTTCACCCCAGGCCTGTGTCTGGAAGGGAGATGTCTGGACATCTGTTCTCTTTTTGACAGCTCCACGTGGTCCTGGCAAAGAATGACTGGCCATGTGCCCAGGTCATGTGGCTTGTTCAGGAGGGTCTAGAGAGAAAACTCAAGCTTTTTGACTCTCAGAATAGTGCTCTTGCAGCCTCCTCACAGTGCTCACATGCTATGGTGTGGCCAGTGGTCAGAATGGGCTTTCTCCAGCCCCTCTAGGAACATCTGGACACACGCACACACGCATGCCCGTGCATGCCTGTGCATGCACACATCCCCACACATATATGCATATACCTACAAACATCTTAGCATCAGACTCATCACCCTTCAGTCACTGGACAGATTCTCTGTTCCCATCAGGGCTCAGTGTGGACTTGAGGGGGCGGGGGATGTCCCTCCTCCAGGCAACTTGGATGGGGTTAAATGAGACAAGTCTAGGGGAGCTGAGGAAGGAATAGAAAGCCCCCCTTGACCTCCTCCAGGGCCTCCTCCCTGCTGCGGATGCTGGAGCAAGCCCACTAAATCCCCTTCCTATACATACAGTGGCCCCTACCCGACTGGGCCAGGAGCGTGCGCAGGGATGGCTGGTTTCTATGGTACCAGTGACCATGTAAGCAGCTTTTAAGTAGCTCTGATTTACACAGAATGAGCTGAAAAAAAAAAAAGCTCCCACCTCTAAAAGCATTAGACAATAATTTCACCAAACAGCCTGATTCAGGGACTCAATTAATCTGCTCTGCTCTTATCAATGGGCTTTCTGCAAATCAGGACCCAACCGCAGCATGACTGAAAGAAACGCCTCAGCAGGGAGACAGATTACATTTGCACGCCACCTGCCTATTGACAGGGCTTCTCTAAACGTGGATAGAGAGCCCAGCATGACCACCAGAGCCAGCCCCTCCCCTTGGTACTCTGGGGCGCACTCCTTCACAACATGCTGGCATCTTGCAATGCAATTTCCCACTACAATTCAAGGAGAACTAGGAGACTTCCAACAGCAAAGGATCCTGGGAGCTGGGCTCTATTCAGACTGAGGGAGGGGCTGTCCTCTCTTTGCTGAAGGGGCTAGAGCGGTGAGAAGGGCTGCAATGGGACTGCCTCCAGTTGCTGCCAGATGCTATCTCAACCAGCCCAGAGCTCACTGCAAAGAGAGCTCAGGTCCTCTAATCTTTAAGGCCCAGGTCAAAGACAGGACTTCCCTTCCTTCTGCAGCTACCAGACAGATGCCAGCCTTCCAGCACGCTGACCAAGCATTAGCTACAAAGCCCAGTGAATAAGGGCTTCCCGGGTGGCTCAGATGGTAAAGAATCCACCTGCAATGCAGGAGACCCAGGTTCAATCCCTGGGTCGGGAAGATCACCTGGAGAAGGGAATGGCTACCCATGCCAGTATTCTTGCCTGGAGAATTCCATAAGACACAGCAATGTGAGATATGCATCAGCTGCAGATTCTAGAAGTCTCTTTTCTGATACCCTCTTTCAGGGGGTGTCCTGTCCATCCCTCCCAGCCCTAATCGGAGGGGTTATTAGAGGCAACAGGGTCCATGCCTCCACACAGAAGAGGAAACTGAGTGTTTATAGGAAGGAAGTTTCTCTTCAGCACTTCTGACTAGGTAAGGGCATAATTGTTTTTCTCCTCCTTAAACTTTAATTTGCCTATGAAATATCTTGAGTTCTGGTTCAAATGCAAATTGTGATTCAGAAGGTCAGAGGCTAAGCCCAAGGTTCTGTGTTTCTACCAAGCCTCCAGGTGATGCTATTATAGCTAGTCCAGAGATCAAGGTTTTTATCAACAAGGGTTCAAGTACAAAAAGGAGCCAGAACAAAGAAAGGAAAGAAGGAAGGAGGGAGGGAGAGGGGAAGAAGGGGTAGGGGAGAGGAGAAGAGAAAGAAGCAAAACGGAAGACAAAATGGAAGCAGTGCATGTTGGCAAATCCAATTCTCAGCTCTCTCTCCTATTGGGGATCCAGCCCTAAACTTGGACCACGTAGGAGTCTGCTCACAGGGTAAGATTTCCCCAGCCTGATCAAAAATATTACCTTTTCCCAGCCAACCTAACTCACCTACATCTTGAGGTTAAGACAATGATCTTTGTGCTACGATACTCATCCATCCTTTGCAGTAAGAGTCACTACAAAAGATGCAAAATTGTCAAAGGCGGAACATTTTAATCCATTCCCATCTTAAGAGACACACTGTAGATTTCTTAGTAGCATCTAGAGAAATAGGTGTAAGAAAGAATCTTGGATTTGGAGTCAGACCTAGAGGCTAGTCCCAGCTCTGCCTGAAATCTTGCACAAGTCCCTATTGTTTATTTACTATATATTTAGTAATCACCTACTAAGTGCTGGACATTGTTCTAGGTGTGGGGGAGATAGCTGTGAACAATAGAGGTGAAGCCCTAGTTCTTAATGAGCTGAGAGTCTAACAAAGGAAGACACAAGATAATAAATATATAGCATGTCTACGGTAGATTGCTCTAGTTCTGGAGAAAAATAAAGCAGAGCAAGGAGATACAAAAGAATGGATTGTTCTTTTATATAGGATGGCCAGAAAAAGTGCCTTTGATAAAGGGGCATCTGAGCAGAGGCGGGAAGGAGCTACATCAATATCTAGGGAAGACATTCTAGGCAGCAGGTGCAAGGGCCCTGAGGCTCGGCTTCATTATCTATAAAATAAAGAGGTAAGACAACAGGGTCTTTGTGACATAGTTCTGAGGTTCCAGAGTCTTCCAGTCAGGAGCAGGAGGGGCTTTGGAGGTGGGGGGAAATGACCTGTGCTGTGCAAATGGGCCAGGGTGGTGAAACCTCCAGGCCAGCTCAACAGCCTCCTCCTTTTTTACAGTCTTTCCAACTCTGTTTCTAGGAGCAAATCACCTAGTTGTTTTTAAGAAACAAAAATAATCTGTCCTGTTAAGGGAGAGATATTTTAAAACCACTGAATGGATTTTTTCCTTCCCAGCTTTTATTTTTTATTGATACATCTCCTCTCCTTCCAGTTCTAAAATAAGCACCCTGTCTGCCCATGCACTAATCCAAAGGCAACACAGTGCAGATGGCGTGGGCCTGGGGAGAGCCAGGCGGAGGTCGCTTGGAAGGCACCAGACCCAGGGAAAAGACACCAAGACAGCCTGGCCAGCCTGGCCTCACCCATGGCCTGCTTCCTCGAACTCCAGGTGACGAGACGTTCTTAAAAACAGCAATGGAATGTGGTGAGAGCTGGCATTTGCAAATGACAAATTTCTGACCGAATTCCAGTTCTCTGGAATGGAAAACCAGCAGCTTCCTGTTACAAAATGTACCAACAGTTCATGCCTAATACATGGGTGTGGGCAATGCATATACTTCAAATCTAAATTTGGCTAAAAATGTAACAAAGCTGGCATATTTTTAGCCAGGTAAACATTTATAGGGACTAGGTCAAATTTATATTGGTTTCTGTTCTGCAATCCAGAGAAGAAATGATTCCAAATGAGTGAGAAGCAGGGACCCAAGGGGAAAGCCACACAGATCCCCCAGGCAATTGGGAGTCACTGACTCTTAGTAGCCATCTCCAGTTTGTGAGAGCTTCCCAGGACAAAATAGTTTATCCTTTTCCCACTAGAGTTGTGTGTGTGCCAGCTAAGTCATTTCAGTTATGTCTTATTCTTTGTGACCCCATGGACTGTAGCCTGCCACACTCCTCTGTCCATGGGATTCTCCAGGCAAGAATACTGGAGTAGGGTTCCATGCCCTCCTCCAAGGCATTTTCCCAACCCAGGGATTGAACCCAGGTCTCCTGCATTGCAAGCATTCTCTTCACCTACTGAGCCACCAGGGAAGCCAGCACCTTTTAAAGAACAAAGCCCCAGGCTACTTTAGGAAGGCAAGTCTTAGCTGGGTTTTACTACCTATCATGCTAAAGAAGCTTAAACAAATTGTTTTCCATCTCTGTGCTTTCGTCTCTCCTCCCCACCCTCAACTAGAGTTAGGAGAGGCACAGAAGAGGACCGTGCTATGGGGGAGGACGCAGGCTCTGCTAACGTTGCTGACTTTCAGGCCTATTTCCTCCACTTGTAGGCAGGTGACCTTGGGCAAGTTGCTTATGCTCTACCTGCCCTGGTTCACCTGTAAAATGGAGATAATAACCCAAGTGCCTACCTCAGAGACTATTGCTTTTATAATAATTAGATGGGAAAATCCACAGAGAGTGCTTAGAATGACCAGCACATAGCAAGAGCTCTGTAAGTAACAGTAGATCTTATCTACCCCATACCAGACAGTTTCACACACAGTATTGCTTTGATCTGCACGGCACACTGAAGTGCTATACTTTCCCTTGGGCAACTGAGGCTTAGTGGGACTGACTTGTCCAAGTTGCAGTTCAACAACTATTTACTGAGAACTTAGTGTCCCGGGCCCTACACCAGCACGGGGAAGTTAGATGCTTAGTAAATAAATGGGGAAGTAGGATCTTAACCTGGGTCTCTCTGACTTCCAGCCTAGGGGAGCAGGGTCTAAGATGCTGGGCAGAAAAAGCACAGATGTGAAAGTAGAGAGTTTCAAAGCTGACTCCATGCGGTCTCAGTCACGTTACTGACCTCTGAGCCTCAAACATCAAACGGATGAAATGCCACCAGCCTTATCTCATTGTGGTGAGGCTTAAATGAGATGATGTATGGAGAGTGTCTGGCCCATGGGAGGTACTGAATGCTGGTCTGCTGCCACAATCATACCATCCACAAAGAAGTCCTAGTTTTGCGATCCACTGAGCCAAATGCAAATGCTTTCGAATATGAAAGAATGAAAAGAACAGACTTGTGGTTGCCAAGCGGGATGGGGCTGGGAGAAAAATGGACTGGGAGTCTGGGATTAGCAGTGCAAATTATTATACATAGGGTAGCTAAACAACAAGATCCAACAAGCACAAGGAACTGTATTTAATAATATATTTATATATATATGGCAATAAACTATAATAGAAAAGAATATGAAAAAGGAGTGTGTATATATATGTATACATATGTATATATATATATAACTGAATCACTTTGCTGTATAGCAGAAATTAGCACAAGATTGTAAATCAGCTATACTTCAATAAAGTAATTTTTTAGGGAAAGAATATGTATCTTAACTACTCAGTAGACGGAGAAGGAAAGAACATAGCTTAGGGCTGGTTCCAATTCTTTAGGCCATCAGGGCCTTCAGAGCAGAACATCTGACTGCCATGAGTGAGGTGGGGAGAACACTGGGCCAGAAGACAGGGGCCTGGATCCCAGGTTTTTGCTCTGCCCTCAGAGCTGGGTGACCATGGGCAACTCACACGCCTCCCTAGGCTGCTTCACCATTGGCAATGGAGTTATGGGAATAGATGGCCTCCAAGGTCCACACTGGCTCAGACATCCCAAATATCTAGTCCATACAGGCACAGATCACTAAGCAGACATCCCGAGTGAGCCTGATTCTTATAAATCTGGTTTCATTGCCTAAATGGTATTTTTCCCTCTATGGTTTCCTCTGTCCAGAGATAGTTAACAAGCAAAGTTCACACACTGGAAGGTCTGACAGTTCGGGGATGCTTTGTGGCCCACATACTTTGACGTCAACATGCGTCACTCCCAGGTCTGAAAATAATCAAAGCAAATCAGCATGCAGTGGGAACTGTCTGCAGAGCTGCCACAGAAGGACAGGAAAGAGGTCCTGCCAGCTGTCAGGCACATGGACCTGCTGGGTCGAGCAGCACGGGGGTGACCTGGGGGACAGCAGGCGGTGAGAGGAGACTGTGCCCAGACTGCAGCAAGATGCAAGCCAAAGCCAGTGGAGCTCCTCACTTGGTAAACGCAGAACCTCCAGCAACAGGCTGGGACAGGCACAGAGGCCCCGACAAGAAGGAGACAGCGGGGAGGCCACGGCCAGGGAAACGGGGAGCGGGCTCCAAGGAGCAGAGGGCTTGGAGATTTGATTTTTTTTTAAAGCAGCACCCCAGTATTGGACTCAGGCCTCTTCCAGTTACTGGCAGAAGAAGACAGGGATTAAGAGCACAGATTTTGGACTCAGAAACACCAGGTAGGAATCCTGCTACTGTTCAAACCAGCTGGGTGACCTGAAAAAGACCCCTCTCAGGCATCTCCCCACTGACCCCTCGCTTTCCTCCTTCCTGATAAATCAGGCTCAGAAAGTGAGTGTGAAGATTGAGATTGAGTGTGAAGACTGTGTGGAAATGGCACATGAGTGGTTGCTGTCATCCTTATTCCTGGAAGGCTGGTCCTATCCTCCGTTCTTAACCAACTAAAACCCTTTAGAACACTTCTCAGTTCCCCTTTCAAAGTTGTTGGTGGGGGGAATCTGCCAAAGCCCTCCAGAGCCCACAGTGTCCTCCCCACACAAACTTTCCAGTCTACTGAGCCACCATGATCACATCCAGATAGGCCTTCCAGTGGAGCAACCAGACAGTGTGGATGCTGTAGACATCCTCGTGTAAAGGAAATGTGTGTAAAGGAATCTGCCTCTTCCCGCTACCCAGCCAGGTAAGTTTCCCCAAGACCTGGTTGGAGAGCCGTTTCAGCTCGTGCACTGACAGACAGTTCTACAGGAGCCGTACGGCTGAGCCACAGCTTCGTGAACACAGCTGGTGCTCAACAGCCACTCAATCCTGCTTTTCAAGTCTTCCTTTTATCTTCCCCCTCCCTTCTGTCTTTCCTTCTGGAATATGAACCAAGAACTTACTATGTGTTGATGCAGTCCTGCTGATGTAGTACCAGCAGAGATCATGAGAGTCACACCCTCAACCTTATGGAAGTTGCGGTCTGGCTAAATAAGCAATCCTAGTTCAAGTTACGGGAGCTCAGAGCAGGCTATGGGAGCACACAGGAGACAGACTACCTTCAGACCATGGTGGTGGCAAAGGGCTTCCTGGAGGAGGTGATGCTAAGCCTGACCTTGAATGGGTAACGGATGAGAAGGGTTGAGCCAGGCAAAGGAATTCTAAGTAGTGAGGAGATAAAGAGGGTTAAAGCAGAGAAAGGACCTTGCTTCTGTTCAGACTCCTTGCCTTCTCCATGCCTTGATGAGTAAAATTCAACCTGGTGTTTTCAGTTTTTTTTAATTTCTTCATTAAAAAGAATCTCTTTTGTACTTTCAACTTTGGAAACGTCTTAGATTTTTACAAGAGATTATCGAATAAACTTGGGTCTTATGATTTCCATAAAATTTCCACAACCATCCTCATAAAAGAAGAGGAATTAAGCCAAGATTCTCACGCTATACCAGAATGGAGATAAGAAGTCCAGATCCCAGTGAAACAAACTTGGCCAGGCTCTTTATTGTGAGTGCACACACACACGCACACACATACACTCTTATTTCACACATCCTCCCTCATATATGTCCTCGTGGATGTACCACAGATGTCAAGGGGATTGCTCATGTACACTCTTTTGCCAAGGCTTTCTTTTTGTTTCCCAACATTTTATTTTGAAAAATTTCAAACAAAAGTTGAAAGAGTTGCACATGTATCTAGATTCACCAGTTTTAAACATTTTACAACATTTGCTTTCTCCTTCTATCTGCACTGCTGCTGCTGCTAAGTCGCTTCAGTCGTGTCCGACTCTGTGCGACCCCATAGACGGCAGCCCATCAGGCTCCCCCGTCCCTGGGATTCTCCAGGCAAGAACACTGGAGTGGGTTGCCATTTCCTTCTCCAATGCATGAAAGTGAAAAGTGAAAGTGAAGTAGCTCAGTCCTGTCCGACTCTTCGAGACCCCATGGATTGCAGCCTACCAGGCTCCTCCGTCCATGGCATTTCCCAGGCAAGAGTACTGGAGTGGGGTGCCATTGCCTTCTATCTGCACATATACTCACTTTTTTTTTTTGGTCCTGAACCCATCTGGGAGTTAGTTGCTGACACCCAGATATCTCACCTCTAAATATAGCATGTATCTTCCAAGAAAATGGATATTTTCTTATATTATTTCCAAACCATTAACAACAATGGAGTAATCATGCTCAATCACTCAGTTGAGTCCAACTCTTTGTGACCCCATGGACTGTAGCCCGCCAGGCTCTTCTGTCCACGGAATTGTCCAGGCAAGAATACTGGAGTGGGTTGCCATTTCCTACTCCAGGGGATCTTTCCAACCCAGGGATCAAACCCACGTCTCCCACATCTTCCCACGTTGTAGGTGGATTCTTTACCACTGAGCCACCAGGGAAGCCCCAGTGGAGCAATACTATTTAATATACAATCTGCATTCAGCTATCTCCCATTGTCTCCAAAATGGCCTTTCTAGCATTCATGGCTTTGCTTGTCAAGGATCTCTTATTGGATTTGGTTATCATGCCTCTTTAGTCACCTTTTCTAGAATACTTCTCCATCTACCTTTTAATCTTCTTCTTGTTTGTTTTTCATGGCATTGTCAGTTTGGAAGATCCCAGGCTCACTGTCCTAAAGAATGGCCCATAATCTGAATTTATCTGATTGCTTCTGCAGGCCAACAATTTATCGAATACCCCATTTTTCCTTCTTTTGTCCAGAATCAGCCCTGCCAGTTACACAGTGATTACACCTTACTGGACTTTGGGGCATGAGAACACTTGGAATTTTACAAACCCCAGACAGGTTAAATGATATGATGAAGTAGCTAATATTTATTTAATATTGAATGAATATTTTCAATATTTCTAAACTCTGGGGCAGAGGGGAGGAGCCAGATATCATATATACCATGTCCAAAGAAATTTTATAGCAGTTTACTTTAATTCCAATTAACAACGCCTTTTCAGATTTTTTTTTTTTAAATGCTTTCACACTTGCTATTTCAGAGCCTTGACTTTGAGATCAAATAGTTAAGGGTTCAAATTCTGGTCCACCACTTAACCAGCTGTGCTACTTGGAAAAGTAGTTTAACCTCTCTCACCCTTGGTTTCCTTGAAGGGTATTAACAGTGGAAGATGATGAGGTCAGTGTCATGCATAATAATCACCTCTATTAAGTGTCATAAAAACTCTTCAAAAAAAAAAGAGTAGAGCAAGTACCATTCTACCCATTTTATAGATGAGGCAACTGAGGCTCAAAAGAAAATGTAACTTACCGAAGATCATGCAGCAAAATATCTGAAGAACCAAAGTTGCTGATTCCAAGAACTGTCATTTCTGTTCTCTTGGGGAAGTAGCGTCTATCTAATGGGGTATTGTAAGGATTAAATGAAATGATGCGTGTCCAGTGCCATGCTCTGTCAGTGTCGGTTCCCATTATTATAATCATGTTCTTGTGAGTATTTGATTTGGTTCCAAGGCTCCAAAAGAACCTCACCATTATCTTGACCCAGCCCCCACACCTACAAACCAAAATTCGCTGGAGGTACTGAAGTTTCACTTGGAGAGAGAAAATATTCTGAGGCTGTGGGGCCATTGTTTGCAAAACACAAGAGAGGGTCTGTTTTCCTTGGGAAATGGAGCACTAAGTCATGAATCACTCTTTAGGTTCTGTGTGGGCGACTTGGGGTTCCTGCGAAAACTTTTAGCTGTCACTCACTACTGACTTGTGTGGACTGGAGCACAAAAGCCTGACCCAGTTTTGTTCCCAAAATCACATGAACCATTCTGCCCAAGACATTCCAGGAACACATTGTCCATCTCTTTGAACAATGTGACCAAGAGACAGAGTCACCATTGAATGTGGCCCTGTGGCTATTAGTAAAACACCACTGGGCACCCAGCCATGCCTTGGGGCACCTTAATGACCAACCTGATCACAAGGTTTAGCTCCCACCACAATCATGCCAGCCCTAAGGGAAGAGGGCTTTCCTTCTGCCTTCAGAACAATGAGAAGCCATTCAGAAGCCAAATCAATGGGATTGTTCCATTCTTGGTCCCCGGGCAGCACAATCAGATTGGCCAGTTCCATTCAACCACCTAGACAGTACCAGTTCAGATTGGGTGTTCAAAGGAGGCTTCCCATAAGTTTGGTTTGCAGCAGATCCCTCAGCTTGGTTAGTGCTATAGAAATGGCATGTTTGGAACCAAAATGTGAAGATTTCACTTCGCAACTCTGGACATGACTCATTTAGAGGACACTTGCTCCCCATTCGTCTAACAAAAGCTCCGTGATGCTCTCTGCTTTCACAGCGCAAACCACCTGTTCTCCATATAGTTAACCATGCACTTGAGAGGTGGAGAGGTAGGGTAGAAAGAACATGAGCTTGCAATGAGGCAGATCTGGTTTCCAAACTTGGCTCTGACCTTGGGTAATAAAAATAGGCAATAGCACATATTTTTTGCTTATTACATATGAGGCTCTGTGTTAGCAACCTCCCAGAATTATCTCATGGATTCTTACGGACAACATTTAAGAATCATTGTCTCTACTTTATAGATAAAGACACTCACATTTAGAGATGTTAACTTGCCCAAAGCCTAGATTTGAACCCAGGTCTGTCTCTCAATTAAGCCTAATCAACCATTTTAAAACTGCCTTCCAGGGACTTCTCTGGTGTGCCAGTGGCTAAGACTCCATGCTCCCACTGGAGGGGGCACAAACTCAATCCCCAGTCAGGAAAGTATATCCCACATGCCACAGCTAAGAGTTTGTGTGCCATAACTAAAGATCCCACACACCACAAGTAAGTCCTGGAGCAGCCAAATATTAATGAAGCAATAAATATGAACAAAAACTGTCTCCAAGTGGTAACTTCCCTTGGTTTCATCTTCCTTCTATGAAATTCATGGGCCACTTTACATTTTACCCAGTTTCTTGTGCTTCATAATAAATTTTATATACATAATATATATATAATATACATTATACACACATATATGTATATATACATATATATATACATAATATGCATACATATATATGTACTATATATATATATATACACACATACATAAAATCCCTGCAGAGTACTACCTGGCTTATAGCAGATGCTCCATAACTGTTCCCTTCCTTGCTGCTAAGACTGATTTTAAGAAACAAGAATCTCTTAAGCCAAATATCCAAAATCTCACTAGGTGTTTAGGCTTTTGCAGACTGGCTTCAGGAGTTTCACTAAGGCCTAATTAAAATACCTCTCTC
>SJYQ01096510.1:0-22959 GCA_006410935.1 Redunca redunca
AAAGGAGCCAACAAAAGGAATTAAGATGCAAGACTGCTTCCCAAGGTTAGACAAGGAAACTGCGTAAAGAATTTTATTTGTGAGTAAAACATGTTACAATGAAGAAAGGCCGTAGGACCTGTCCTCCCAAGCCTGTCTGTATATGCAACTAAACTTCATGTTGAGATACAAAGAGTTAAAATAAACTACAAAAATGAAATTAAAGTCATTGCATATGTGGGGTGAGAAGAAGGGAGGGCAGGAGGAGCCTGTGGTTAACTGAGTGCAGGGTGAGGGTGGGGAGCTCGACCACCACCAGGACAAGACAACACAGAGCAGCTCGCCAGGAAGCTCGAAGCGGAGGCCAGCGGCATGCAGCCGGCCTCGGGTCCCCTCCACCCAGGGGCCTGTTGGGACAGGCTGGCACTGGGGCTCCTGGGACGGCCCGCTGTTGAGCAGACCCAGGCCACCCCGAGTTCCAGCCAAGCAGCCCCCCACTCCGCTCCACAGATGTGGCGCTGGAGGGCGGGAGAGGCCTTGTGGTGACTGCAGGACATCAGTGGACCTCTGGGGCAGAACCCCACCCTGAGCTGCCCTCTAACCAAGGGAAGGAGCGTCCTAGGCCAGGCTGAGCTCAGGTGCAGACCCGCCTCGGTGCCAGGCCCTCCCCAGGACAGAGGGCAGAAGCAGAGCGCTGCCCGTGCAGGCCGTCAGGGCTGCGGGAGCTGCAGGTCCACTGAGGAGGTCCACAGGACCACCCCCCAGAGGCGCCGTCCCTGTGACAGGTCAGGAGGCCCCAGGGGGTAAGCGCAGCCCCAGGTCTGGTTCTGGCCGAGGGGACCAGGGACCAGCACCAGCTGCGCCGAGAGCTACGGGGGCACCGGCTCAGCCCTGATCCTCTCCAAGGCCATTACGAGGGCCTGGGCTGTCAGGGCGCTTTCACAGGACCGAGGCTGTTTATCTGAACAAGGATCACTGAGCAGGCAACGCCAGCAGGAAGCTACGGGTCTGATTCAGTCGCCTGAGACCTGGGGGTGAAGGGGAGCCTAGCAGGGATGGGGCGCGGGTTACTTCCCGAGAGAAGGAGAGCAGGAGTGGTCAAGGCCAGAGCGGGCAGGTCTGCCCCCGTCCAGCCGGGACCCTAACTCGGCCCCTGGGGGACAGTGTCCTTGAGGAGCTGCAAGAGGGGCCGCGGTGCTGACTCCTGCAGGGCAGGGCTGGCTCGGAGGTGGACGCGGAGGCCACGTCTCCCCCAGAACCCGAGGCTGCGGGCCAGGCCGCTGCACGCACACGAGGCTAGCACCGGTCTGCCTGGGGGCTGGTCACACCGAGGGAGGCGCTAGCTATACGAGGGACGGGCCTCTGCACCACCACATGGGGAGACGGGGCGCGCGGCGTGATCGGGGGCAGCCTGATGGCGCCGGTGCGCGCAGGGAGGGCCTTCAGGAGTCGCTCCGCTTCTTGCTCTTCTTCAGGAAGGAAGGGGTGCGGAATTTCTTCTTCTTTTTGGATGGGGACTTGCCCGGAGACCCATCACTGCCAGGGTCCTCGGCTGCTGGGGAGGCAGCCTCCTCAGCCACCTGGGCTGGGGCTGGCTCGGGGCTGGCCGCCGGGGGGGACCTGGAGGGGGACCCGGGGGGGCTTGGAGGGGCCCCGGCTTCAGCCAGCCCCTCCTCCTCCTCCTCCTTCTCCAACGTCGGGAAGCCAAACGCTTCTGAAGGCTCATCAGGGGACAGGTCGGGCAGAGTCGGCTTGAAGGTGGCGGCATCACTGTCGTCTCCGGACGGCGGCTCCCGCGGCAGGTCTGGTGGGTGGGGTGGGAGAGACACGGTTACAGAGCGACCACCCGGGTCTCCCGGCCTCCCAAGGGCCCTGCACAGACGCCGCCCTGGAAGGGACTCTAGAGCAGAGCCAGGAGCTCTCACTGGGGTCTACTCTACTCCAAGGCTGGATGCAGCCCAGCGTGAGGCATGGGCTCAGCCTCAGGGGGGATTTTAGCTCCTCATGGACAGCGGGCTGACGAGAGCAGACGCGGCCCCGGGGCTCAGTCCCCGGGCGGGGACAGAGTGACGAGAGGCCCGGAAACACTCCCAGCACTGCAATGTTCCGCCTTAAACACTTGAACCGCTAGAGGCCGAGCATCAGGAGTCCTGAACTGATGCCCAAGTTTGTGCCCACCGACACCCGGTCTCCCCCCAAGGAGAACATGAAACCGTGGCAGCTCATGGAGAACCCGGAGTGACGCCCAGACTGGCATCAACATCACCAAAGGCCACTGTAGGCTAGAGAATTCAAAAAGAGATGAACTACGAAAGAAAAGGAGAAAAGGGAAAAAAAGAGAGATGAACTCTAAGGTAAAGGACAGGCAAAAAATTCAAGCCACTTTAAGAAGCTGAACATGGAAAAGCGAAAGTGCTCGTCACTCAGTTTGCGACCCCGTGGGCTGCAGTCCCCCAGGCTCCTCCGTCGATGGGACTCTCCAGGCAAGAGTCCTGGAGCGGCCGCCGCTCCCTCCCGCAGGGGCCCTCCTGACCCAGAGACCGAACCCGGGCCTCCTGCACCCAGGCAGACTCTTTACCAACCCGGGCCTCCTGCACCCAGGCAGACTCTTTACCAACTGTGCCGCCAGGGGAGCCCCTAACATGGAAACATACACAGAAGCCACATACATGGCTCTGGTTTCAAAGGAACAGTCTGAGGCCTGCTTCCTACACTGGCCCCAGGGGAAACCAATTTCTGGATTTTTTAAACATAGTCTACAAAGTTACAAGCCACTGGGAGGCTAGGCAACACTGGCAATCTAGCCAAACCTCAGGAGGCGACAGGGAGCAGAGGAGCAGGAGGCGTGGGGGCAAGGGCGGCTCCCGGAGGCGGGCGAGCCCCTCCCCTCCGCCAGCCCCTCACCCCGGGCCTTAGGAGAGCAAAACGCCCCGGCTCAGCTGTGCACGAGGCACTGAGGACTCACTCTTCGAAGCATGCAGAGGCTGCCTGTGGGTGCTCAGGGCAACTTTTACGGCTGGACCAAATGTCACATTAAACGAATAGCAGTGAATGTCGCTCTCCCACCCATCTCAGATTTAAGCTTAAGCACCCAGCTTAAGCAAAGATCAAAATACATGCAAGCCCCATGCAAAATCCCAGCCTGTCTGAGTCTAGTCTAGACTCAAGTCTGGTCTGACAGAGCGGAACTCTCCACTGAGCAGCACCGGTCTCAAAGGTGAACAGGACAATGTGGTCCTCTGGGACTTCTGAGGCCCAGAGTGGTCTGAGCGGCCCCACCTGGGATCGCAGGACTCCAGGACAGGCTGCCCACCACGCAGCTCAGGCGACCCAGCCCCTTCCAGGAGGGTCACTACCCACAGTGCAAGGACAGGGAATAAGAGGGGGTGGGTGGGAGGCTCTTTTTATTTTGAATCAACAGAAAACAAAACTTAACAAGCAACAAAGGAGCAGAATGAGGCAAAGCACAGGGAATCCGATTAACAGCAGAGGCCAGGCGGCAGCGGTACTTACTACGGTAACAGGTACTCTTTAGCACATCCACCTCCTGCTTGTCACGCAGCCACAGGGAGAGAAAGCACAGGGAGAGAGTCTACGCATCAGTCACAGCCACTGAGTCACAGACAGAGGGCGGGCGGCGGGGGGAGCCACGGCCCCCAGCAGGCAGGGGAAGCACCACGCACACAACCGAGGACAGACGCGGAGGCCATGGGCCCCAGACACAGGCAGGGGGTCTGGGAGACCACCGGGGTCCGGCACTCTCCATGGACTCTGCATACGGCCAGAGAGTGCAATCCTGGGGCCTGGACATGACGGAGGACACTTCCAGGGCAACCCAAGCACAGGAGGGTGGAGGAAATGTGCAAGCAGGGGGCAGCACTGACGTCACGGACGCAGGCAGGCTCTGTCCCCGGCCACGCGCACCGCGCTTACGGGTCTGTGCCGCCTGCAGGCCTCAGCGCAGAGCCGACGCGGCACAGAGGCGTGGGCACGCAGAGCCGGGGACACGCTGGCCCCACGCAAACGCACGCTGGCCGCTGGGGCCAGCTCAGCTCCGGCCACACTCAGCTGCTCTTCTTCCACCAAGTCAGGACACCTGGCTCCTCCCAGCGAGGCTGCCCCAGGCAACCGTGCACCCTCCCCCAAGGGGCGGCCCCAGGCCCACCCCCAGCCAGCGCTCACCTTCCTCCAGCTTGACAGGGGTGCTGGGGGGCGTGTGCGGCTCCGGAGGGCTCTTCTCTTTCTCCTCTCTCGCCTGGTCCAGATTCTCTGCAGACGCACAAACCGTGGGGAGAGCATGTGAAGAGCTGTGACCCCCAGGGCCTCCCCGCCACCCGCCTCCAAGGCAGCCAGGCCGGCCTGCCCTGCCATGGGGCCGCCTCCAGGAGGGCACAGGCCAGAGCCCGCACGAGAAGAGCTTGCAGCCACTGTCCTCAGCTTTTCCCAGTCGCTGTCTGCAAGAGGATGAAGGAAGCCCACGAGGACTGGGGTGTGGACCTGCATCTCGGGGCCACCAGAGCTGCCTCTGTGCTGTGCTGACCAGGGGCCCCCGGCCGGTCCCCTAGTGAGGAGCCCTCCCCACATCCTCAGCATCCCACTGCTGAGAAGAGCCCAGGGTCCCAAACACCCACGGCCTACCTGCCACTTCAAGGGACACTCCATGAGCACAGTCTTGGTTTTAATCTTTTATTTAGAGCATTTTCTACCAATACTTTAAACCTGGCAGTTGTAGGACTGCCCTGGTGGTCCAGTGGCTAAGACTCCACACACTCAGTGCAGGGGGCCAGGTCTGGTCCCTGGTCAGGGAGCTAGCTCCTGCGTGCCACGGCAAAGACTGGCGAAAGATGGAAGTGTTCAGTCGCTCAGTCGTGTCCGACTCTGCGACGCCACGGACCGTAGCTTGCCAGGCTCTGTCCATGGAATTCTCCAGGCAAGAATACTGCAGTGAGTTGCCAGGCCCTTTCTCAAGGGGATCTTCCAACCCAGGGATCAAGCCCAGGTCTCCCACACTGCAGGCAGACTCTGAGCCACCAGAGAAGCCCCACTAAGACTGGCACGGTGAAATAAAATAGATGCTAAATAAATAAAATGGATAAGGAATGCGTAGAATAGACATTAAAAAGGAGTACACTTGGCACTTGTAATGCATATTTTTTCCTGAAGTAAAATGTCTAAGAACCAGAGGAAAAATCATAGAAACTAGGATCCAGAAAATTCCAAGTCTACCTCTCATTTAGGGAAGAGCGTATACCACTGTTACCCTAGTTCCTAGAATCTCCCCTCTCACTGTCACGTTTTACATTAATGACTCAGGGCCAGTAAGTGCCACAGGTTGAAAAAATTCACCTCCCTACGCCACCTAAGCCTACAGCTCCCTTCCTGAGGCCAGATGTCCACGCACAGAGGCCGGTGCATCTCCTGCCTGAGGACACAAATTCCTTCCACCAGGGAAACGAGGCCAGAGGCTTTCCTCCCCGCACCTGAAGTGCTCGCCTTTGACACACGGCCTGAGTCTCACCTGCAGCAGACACCACGGCCTCCTGCCACACCAAGAGCCGGCGGCAGCGCAGGGCAGGGGTCTGCTGGCAGGGCCCTGGCTGCCACTCCCACGCTGACAGTCTGAGCTCCCAGCATGCTCACAGCCGTCCCCACACACAGCCACCGACTTCCTCCCTCTAACAGCCCCTGATGGAGCCTGCACATGCGGAGGACTCTGTCTTGTGGTTAAACTCAAAAAAAAAAAAAAAAAAAAATCCAGGTTTCCCAGACACTGGGAGAGGCCAGAGGGCCGACAGGCAGCTCTGTGCACAGGAGCTAGGATTCGGCTACAGGACCGGGAGCTCAGGCCCACACACAAGCTCTTCCTCTAAGTCAGGGATCAGGGCTGTGGCTCACAGGGAACTTCCTGCAGGGCCGCCTGCACTGCCCAGGAGGCAGTCAGAATCAGCGTTGTGACCCAGAGATAAGGCTCCCCCTGCATCTACGTGTACAGTCTTAACTTGAGCACACACACAACAGAAAGTGACAGGCACTGAGGATTTAACACACTGAAAGACAATTCAACAGCAGCCCTTTTTCACAACTCAAATTTCAACAGCAGCCACAGATGCATCATGTAGCTGACCTAGAACAAGACTAAAAAGAAAAATTAAGTCGGGGGAAATCAGAGCAAGTGTCTGAAGCTGAAACGGCTCCCAGGACGGTCCCCATCGACCCTGGAGGGTCAGCGCAGGACCTCCCCTCCAGGAGGGAGCAGTGTGCACACCAAGGCCGGGAAGAGCGGCACGAGCCTCCTGCCCCGGGGTCTGCATGGCAACCCAGGGCACTCCGGGAAAACAGTTCAGATCCCCGAGCCTTTGCGTCAGACACAGTGGAAGGCCAGTTTCTCTCCCGGCCGTCACAACGTCTGAGTCTGCTTTTAAAAACCTGAAGTGTGAAACAAGCTGCTCCGGGAGGCTCTGGCTCTCAGAGCTGTTTACTTTCCTCTGTTGCAAAGTAGTCCCAACATGTTTTACAAGCCATGTCTTCCTAGCCTGTGAGCTGCCAACAGGAAGACAGCCGCAGCCTGGGCCCCCTCTGCAGGGTGGGGGAAGGGGCTACGCGAGGCCCTGGGCCTGTGACCAGGCCCGGCCAGGGAGCCCTCGGGGCTGAGAGAAAACCCTGTGCCCTGACGGCAGCTGAGATGAAGGTGGGGAGACTGGGTGCAGGGGTGTGGGTCAGACCCAGATGGGCCTCTGCCGCACCCGGCCTTGTTCTGGGGAACGGGCTTCTCTGCTCTATCCGGTGAGAAAAGGCCCAGCACAGCACTCACAGGGCTGCCACCACATAACTGCTCAAAAACGACTGGAGTATGAATGAGACCAGGCAGTTCAGAGAAGGCCCCTCCTCGGGGAGCTGTTAACAATGAAGTACTACATACATCAAAGCCGGAATGTATCTGAAAATACTCAGACCGGTTTGCCCACCAACTATCCCAGGTTAATTGATGCATTCTTCTTTGGCCGTCCTGAGCCCTCAACACAGATGGCTATCCAGCTAGGAGACGGGGCACTGCCCGGCACAGCCCGGAGCCTGGACGGAGAGGGCCTGCTGGGGCTCCCGAGGCCACAGAGGCCCTGCCTCGTGGTGGTGCGGTGCTCGGACCAGCGGCGTCCCCTCCCCGGCACCGTGTCTGACCGCAGGCAGGACCTCTCTCACACAAGGACTCCGGGCCCTCCCAACCAGACCAGTTAGAGCCGTGATCACCCTCGACATTCTCCGGGACTAGCCCGAGGGAGGCCAGGCCGTGCCCCTGCAGCCCCGAAGGACAAGGCGCCCACAGGCGCAGCGCCTCCTCCGGGGCCACAAGGCTGCTCACGGACCAGCCCGGGGGAGGCCAGGCCGTGCCCCTGCAGCCCCGCAGGACAAGGCGCCCACAGGCGCAGCGCCTCCTCCGGGGCCACAAGGCTGCTCACGGACCAGCCCGCGGGAGGCCAGGCCGTGCCCCTGCAGCCCCGCAGGACGAGGTGCCCGCAGGCCGAGCGCCTCCTCCGGGGCCACGAGGCTGCTCACGGACCAGCCCGCGGGAGGCCAGGCCGTGCCCCTGCAGCCCCGCAGGACGAGGTGCCCGCAGGCCGAGCGCCTCCTCCGGGGCCACGAGGCTGCTCACGGACCAGCCCGCGGGAGGCCAGGCCGTGCCCCTGCAGCCCCGCAGGACAAGGCGCCCACAGGCGCAGCGCCTCCTCCGGGGCCACAAGGCTGCTCACGGACCAGCCCGGGGGAGGCCAGGCCGTGCCCCTGCAGCCCCGCAGGCCGAGGTGCCCGCAGGCCGAGCGCCTCCTCCGGGGCCACGAGGCTGCTCACGGACCAGCCCCGGAGAGGCCAGGCCGTGCCCCTGCAGCCCCGCAGGACAAGGCGCCCACAGGCCGAGCGCCCCTGGGCCCACGAGGCTGCTCACGGACCAGCCTGGGGGAGGCCAGGCTGTGGCCCTGCAGCCCCGCAGGCGCAGCGCCCCCGGGGCCACGAGGCTGCTCACCTTCGGGGCCCTTCTGTTTGCGCTCCACCTCCCTGCGGTACTCCTCCAGCTCGCGGTCGGTGAGCGTGTTGAAGGGGTTGGGGCCGGCGGTGCTCACGATGACGTGCGGCTGGTATTCCTTCTCGATGATGGCCTTGGAGGCTGTCACTAGCTCGCCCTGCAGACAGAAAGGGACAGACGGTTTGCAGGGGCCCCTGGGACTCTCCCTCCTCCCAGGCGGGCGGCGGCGGTGGACAGGCAGACGACAGGGGACACAGCACCCCGAGGGGCGCCTGAGGCTCAGGTGGGGCAGCAGCCTGCAGCGTAGAGGAGAAGCAGGACTTTGACGCTACAGACTGAAGGTACCAAGAGAGCAGATCCTAGGGAAGGCCTCCAGATTTCAGGTGCAAAGGCCCAAGGTGCAGCTGGAGCGTGGAGGGCACCCCAGGGCCAGGTCCTCAGACAGGGATGCGTAAGGGTTTCTCCAGCCCATCGCCCTCCTCCCCGTTGGACAAGGTCCCCACAGCACTCAGGCAGGCGTGCTCAGAAGCGAGCGACTGCTCTGAGAGCACAGACCGCTCTGCTCCCTCGTGCATCTACCGAGTGACTAAAGCCTGGGGCTTGTCCCAGACAGGAAGAGGCCACACCACGACACAGAACCCCAGCGCCTGTCTGAGGGGCCTGGAGACTGTGAGCACTCACACGGCAGAAGCAAGCAAGCCTGAGCACAGCAAAGCGCACGGCGGCCCCAGCTGGAAGGGGGAGGCCAAGCAGCCAGGCCCCACGCGCGGCAGCGGGCAGGCCGCCCCCAGGGACGCGGGAGGCAGGGCCGCCCCTGGCGCCAAGCCCACCCACACCTGTGCCCCACAGCCTGCCTGCTTGGCCCCACATGCTCTGCAGCTCATGTCTGAGAAAGGGAGGCAGAACTCAAACACGTCCCGTGACTTAACGACAACTTTGGAAAACAAGTGAAGACAGAGGAGCTGTGCTTGTTCAGACGTCAGGCCCGGCCTGGCAGCACTCTCCTTGGGGGCGATACCGCAGGCAGAGGGCATGTGAGCACCAGGCACAAGGGACAGAGTCAGGCCAGCCCGTGACATTCAGCTCACCAGCCAACCGGTGCCCCGGGAACCTGGGCTGAGGGTCACTGTCTAGCAACAGGACCCAGAAGGGGAGAAGAAAAAGGCTGGAGCCCGCAGCCTGTGCTCAAAGAGCCTCCAGATTTGAGATGAGCTGCCTAGATGGGGGTGGGAGGCTCCTCCTGAGCAGGCCTGACCCCAGGTGTCCTGGCTTTTCACCCAGAAGGCGCCTCGCCTCCCAGACAGTGATGGGGTCATCATCTGTCCTGAGTCAGCTCTGTGCCCTGAGACAAGCCCCTGCTTGTCTACTCTCCCTGAGAGGGGCCTGCAGGCTGACCGTGGCTGAGACGGGCTGAGCCCTGGCGTCCTTGGAACTGCAGCAACTAGGGACTGGCATCTGCATATTTAACCTAATGTTCACAATGAATAAAGGAATAAAATATCAAGAATCAAGCTCAGTTACACCCTGTGGTCAAGCAAGGCCCTTCCTCCGGGACACCTGGTCCTCTACATGCAGCACGGCTGGGTCCTGCTCCACGGGCAGGAAGCTCCTTCTTCCAAACTCCTCAGCTGAGGGTCAAGCTGCCTTCCAGAAGCTCTGACCGGACCCGGGGATAGGGGACCCTGTTACTCCAGAGGGAGGGGACGCAGAGGGCCCCAGGCCTGATGCGGGCAACAGGGCTGAGGAACTGGGATGTGGAAAGGCCGCTCCCTGCAGCAGCCCCCGGAGGTTCTCACCCTTCCATCCTGGGAGCCACCACCACGAGCTCCAAGCACAACAGACGCCCAGCAATGACTTCTGCACCCGGCCAGTGCCCTGACCTGAGCACGGCTTTTCAGCAGTGAAACCTATTCAGACCTGAGCTCACACTCCAGGTTCTGGGCCACGCACAGGCTCGACGGTCAACACCAAGTTCCTGAGCGAGTCCACCACGCAGGCTGCAGGCGCCTTGCGTCTCCAGCGCGCAGCGGGGCACAGGGAGCCTTGTGCTGCACAAGCCTGACGGCGTTCAACAGAAGACGCACACCCCCTGGCCTCTAACAGCTCAGCTCACTCAAGACAAAATCCAGAGGGGAGGGCTGGCCCACCCAGCACGGGAGTCAAGTGTGCCTGCGGTCGGGCTCAGCGGTCCTCTGGGAATCAGAGCGTCGGGTGTGGCTGGGACCCACTGCCGTGCTCACCAGGGTGTCAAACACATTGTCGCCGTGAAAATGAAATACGCTGGGTGGGAAGAAGACCAGAGTGTAAGTACCAAGAGAGGACGGTGGAGGAAAAGCAGGAACAGATACCTGCACACAGGGACGCCAGCACCTGCCGGCCGTGTCCTCCACTGAGGCGGGGACTCCGGAGCAGCCAGGAACCTCCTCCCACAGACTCTCAGCTTCCCAGCCAGGCAGCCAACACTTCAGGAAGCAGCCACAGGTGACTGTGACGCATTCCAAGTCTGGGAGCACCACCGGGCAGAGCAAGAGCCAGACCATGCCTGGACGAGCGTCTAGCCACGAGCGCCCTCTGACACGGCTCCCAGGCATGCCCTCCAGACAGCCCTCCCAGGGCACAAGCAAGCCACCAGGCACAGAGCAACGCCAGGGAGGCAGCACGGCAGCGGCTGCCAGACGGCGTGAGCCCACGAGGCCAGAGGGAGGTTTGGGTTTTCACAGTGAGCGTTCTGGGCTCAGGGACTCAACACACTTTGATGTATCTGAGAGAAAAAACTACGAACTAGTAAGATCTCAACAGCTTATGGCCCAGATGAGCAACATGGAAAGCAAGCTGGGGGGATAAAAAGATGCTGTCCTTCCTCACCGGGAGAAGCCCCTCCGAGAATGGTGACTGGACACCCGCTCCAAGGACGAGGGAGAATTAATGCATGGACGTGCAGAAGAACTGCATCAGCGCACGGACTAGCATACATCTGATTTCTCTGACAGCTGGAACACTGATAAATACCTGCATCTCACTAGAGATGCATTAACTGAAAAAGGCCCTGAATATTCCCTTCGAACACAAGGTACACACAACTCAGCGGTGTCTGTCCTTCACACCAGCAGCCTTCAGTGCGCACACGAAGTTTCCTTCCACCTGGGCAGGCCATACAAGATACATTCCCCACTGACTGTACATACCGCACACACAGAGAAACCACAATTTGGGATTTCAAATTTTGTTAAGTCCTGTTCCCCCTTGCAACATTCAAAACAATTATCTAGCGTTTTTTTGGTTTTATTTTGTGTTAGGTAAAAATACTGATGGCTTAGATGGTAAAGGGCCTGCCTGCAACGTGGCAGACCCAGGTTCGACCCCTGGGCTGGAAAATCCCCTGGATAAGGAAATGGCAACCCATGCCAGTATTCTTGCCTGGAGAATTCCATGGACCAAGGAGTCTGGTGGCTTATGGTCCATGAGGTCACAAAGAGTCGGACACAACTGAGCGACTAACACTTTCATTTTCACATTTCATCAACAAGGGTTGGCAAAGACTGTCTTATTTCCCATTCCTCTGAAATGAAATTTTTTAATCATACAGAGTTCAACTGCCACGTTCATTACATCCGGATCACAGCTGAGCGAGCCAAGAAAGGAGATCTCTCGGGAGAGCCGCCACACTGCTCGTGGTCGACCCATGAGCCTTCTGCAGCTGGCACCTTGTAACAGGCAAAGTCCTAAAACATGCACCAACCAAAGTCACGTGCAAGTCTTGAGAAACATCACTAAGATCAACCATTTCTCAGCATAACATAGAAATGCTGAAAAGTATAAAAATAACCTCATGTAAAATGTGTAATTAAAGAAGAGAACGGGCAGAACTGAACCTTCTGTACAATCTCACAAACAGCTCAGAGACTCGTTTAAAGCTTCCTGGTACCTAAGACAACAGCAAGCGCAGCAACAGGAGAGGGGCATGGCGGGTAACAAGCAAGGGGTGCCGGCAGGTAGCGGAGGAGGGGCGGTGAGTACCTTTCTAAAAGAGAGAGACTTAGCGGGACTAAAGGTCTGCTCTGTGCGCTCGAGCCCTTCGATTCTTTCCGTACAGTCAGAGAGGGGTGCGTCCTGCAACAGTAAACTGCGTGGTCAGAGCCCACCAGGCCCAGCCAAGCACATCGCCCAGAGCGCAGCGAGGGGAAGCAGAGCGCATGCAGCGAGACGGTGCCAGCAGCCTGGGCAGGGGGTGGCGCTGCGGCGTGCAAACCCGGGCCACAGAGCTGACCGCGCTGGTCCCCACCACAGACAGCAACCGGTCCCCTACCCTGGCAAGTCGAGTCTAAAGCATCGGGCGGCAACTTAACTGTCAGAGATAACTACTTACACAGTTATCTTCAGGATGCCACGAGGCAGTCCTTCTACAGAAATGAGTGTGAATGTGCACCACATTCGCAGGGACCCGCTGCACTTTCCCCAAGCAGCACGCGGTCGTGGACAGCGACACACACAAGAACCACCGTCCACCACACCCGCCCTCCTCCCGCGTGTCCACAGCTCCCGCTGGGGCCAGGCAGGCCCGGGCCCCAAGCAGGCAGCCTGCACTGCCCTCACCAGGCGTGCACGGCGCGGAGCAGGCCTGGGGGACACAGCCCTGGGCATGCTGGTGCTCGGGCTACAACTCAAGGAAAAGGGGCCGATTACTTCTTACCACGAAGACTCTAAACAAAGGGAACTGGGTGCCTAAGGCACTTACCTCACAGTCATCCTCTCCCAACTTAAGAGTAATTTGGAGTAGGCGGTCACAGAGTCACCACCCACTAACGGCAGAACCATTCTGAGCGCTCACCTGGACGAGGCTCCTGTCCATCACCACACCAGACAACACCTGGGACTGGGGTCCAGCCGTCTTAATGTCCTGCAAGTTCTGCTCTCGGATCTGAGGACGGCAAGGAGAGAGACACATCAACAGTACAGAGACCGCTCGCTTTGCCTGAAGCTGCTGTGTGCACTCAGGACCCCAGCCACGTACAAGCTGCTCTTCTGGGCTGCCCTGCTCCCCGGTGGGTCCTGCATGACTACCCTGCCCGCCTAAAGCTGCTGGTCCAGCCTGATTAGTAACTCAAGACTCAGAGGGTTGGACGGACCTTCCAGACTTGCTACTTCTTCCGGACAAGTTTGGCAGGCATGGCTCTCACTCTGCTCGCTAACTTGAGGGGAGATACCCTGTGTGCCCATCTTCTAGGGACCCTATGAACCCTGGTGGATCTCACGTTCCAACACACCGAACATTCACAACTCTTCAGATGGGCCTGGCAAGGCAAGGGCCAAGGCTCTCTCGCCAGGGACAGGCTCTGACTTCAGCCCTGTCCTGCTGAGGGACGAGCGTCGTTCAAACATGGGGCCCAGAAACGCCCACTGCTCATGGCCGTGCACAGCACAGCAAGTGAAGGGCAGACCCGGCAGTCACGGGACAGCCGCAGGCGGCCTCTCAGGGCCGGCGCTCTCCGCACAGCCCCACACGGCCCACCCCACCCGGCCACCTCCTCCCACATACGCGCTTCCAGCAAGTGCTGGCAGCGGTCAGTACGCACCTTGTTCCTCATCTCCTGGACCTCCTTTGGGTTAGTGTTCAATGGAACAAACAGGTTAGGGACAGCAGAGGTGGAAGTTCTGTGTCCATCCTCTTTAGTCCACTAAAATATCAAGAACAGGTGAGAAGTCAGCATCGTGACAACAGTAAGTGACACCGCAGCGTCCAACCTGTCCAGCTCATCTCACACCTGGTCATGCACTGACCCTCACAGAGAACGAGCCAACGACCAAACCACAGCGTCACTGCTGGCTGGAAGCCAGTCATGCAGGGAGCCGGCGCTGGGACCGACTGACCAGGCCCGTCAAAAAGCCCAGCCGAAACCTGGGCCACGACACCCCGTGACGGCCTCGGGCCAGTCGCGGAGGCCCCTTCAGGGCACATCAGTTCACTGCTCGCAGAGACCCCAACACCAGAACCGGAGGGAAGCATGAGATGATGGGGTCATGAGAAGCGGTATGATGCGCCTGGCCTGGTAAGGGAAGACTGTGCGGTGAGGCAAGAGTGGGCATCCCCAAAGTTGGCATCAAAATAAACTCCGCATCAGAATGCACTGTCTGCGTAGCCATTTCAACCCAAGAGCATTATTGTATGAAGACTTATGCAGTAGCTACTGGTGGAAGAGCCTGATGATGTCAAGTACTTTATATAGCTAGTGCTTCTCTGGGTGTTGGAATTATGTCCCACACAAGCGTGAGGCGCTCACGAGCCCGCACTGGGAGGCCGTTTGGATGGCAGTGCCTAGTGCCAGCACGCTGCGCCTTTCACCGTTTAGATGAGATTTTTAATCGACTTCTAACCCCCAGGCATGAGTTGGCAGTGAACACTAAAGCAAGCCCGTGGCAGAGAGCAGATGCTATACGCCTTCCAGAGTACTTTCAAGAGGCAATAAAATAGCCGTAAACCAAGAGACTCTGAAGACCAGCGAGGCTGCCCGAGGCTGGGCCGGGATGCAGGCAGCGTGGGGTGGGCATGGGCCGCGAGGTACTCACTGCCGGTATCTCCTCACAAAATCAACTCCAGCTTCTCATCAAACACAATGCTTAGTCAAACATTAAACCAGTCACCTCAGAAGCTTGAACATGGTAAAAAACTTAAGAACAATTATTATAAATTAATGTACCAACCTGGGAACACTGCAAGGAACTCATATGACTCCAGAACAGTAAGAAACAAGTTTAAAAGCTGAACAAAGTCTCCCCTTCAACTTACACAGTGACTAAAATACCTAAAGCAAGTTAATATTTTTTCAAGCAAACAGTAAATAAGGCTGAAAGCTGCTGTGACATATACTTAGGAAAAATTCCTCACAGCAGCTCAGCACTCTGTCTGTATATGGTCAGCAGAAAGTCACTTTTGGGCCCACTCCCTTTAACAAGTAAACTAAATTAGAAACTAAACAAATAAAATGAAAATAGAAAAAAAGGGACATCGAGAGAGAGAAGGAAGGTGAGGAGGCAGGAAAGAGGAGACTGGCTCCAACTTGGAGCCCGGCCATGTGCACGCAGAGTCTCTGCCACGTGACACGCTCCTCAGGAGCACACAGGCTGTCTCACCAGCTGTGCCTCAGGAGACACCAGGCCCACCTGGGGAGACAGAACGTACTTCTTGTAAATAAACTATGAAGCAGGAGCCTTCTCACAAGGGAAGCAGGACGGCCCACTGGGCTTGCGTGGGGTCCTATCTCAGGGTGTCTAGGTTGGTTTCCCCTCTGCTCCTGCGGAACTAACCGTGCAGAGATGCGTGCGTCCTGGCCGGCGTCCTCGCATGAGGCCCCGCCTAGGCCCCACCTACTGGGATGCAGGGCCCGTCCAGGGCCAGGGCTGCCCAGAGACGTCTGAGCACCAGGACCACGGAGCAGCCTTCAAGGCAGCATCCCTCCTGACACGAAGCTCGCCTCCCAACGACTGGGGCGGGCGCCGGCAGGTGGCCTGCTGCACCTGGGCCGCGCCGCGCCCAGCAGGAGCCAGAGGCCCCACTACGGCTGTTTACTCACATGCAACAGTCCATGCAGAAGGGGGCTGGCTGAGCGCGCTCGGAGGCTCTGGGACGACAGCAAGCGGGGAAGGAGGCGAACGAGGGGGCCAGCTGAGAAGACGCCCGTGAGACATGAGAAAACTGCTTAAGAAAGCTCTAGGACTTTAAAGAACATGCCTGAGTTAGCAGCTAAACCAAACAGCTGAGCTTATGACATTAAAACAGCAGGCTATGCTCCAACTACATCTGTGTCATGAAGTAGTAAAGATTCTTCAAATACGGTTTGAATTGAATGACAGCTCCCACTTTCAGGTTAATCCACGCAAATGATGCGGTATTTCTGCTGTGCACAGAGTTAGGTAATGCTGGAATTACCGCAGAGGCACAACGTATCTTAAGCAGTTTCAAGCAGACAGTATTACTTGTATTATAGCTGAAGCAAAAGTGGATTTGAATTCAGGCTGAAGGTTAATGAAGAAGGTTTGCCTAAAATCTAGGTCAGAGGGTGAGAGTCCCAGAGCCTCCGAAGCCCCAGCGAGCCGACCTGCTCTACGTCATCTAACTATGAACAGGAAGTAGGCACAGACCAAGCAGTTGGTAATACAGCTTGGCACGCAGACACCGGACGAGAGAGACTGCAGCAAGGGTGTGACGTGATCGTGCGTAATGTTCGTCCACACCTTAGTCTTCGCCTTGGGACTGCTTCCGCTCTGCCCTTCCTCAGAAGCATCGTCGCCCCGGCCAGAGTTCAGCCACCTTGTCTTCTCTCGCTGCTGCTTCTGAAAACTGTGTCTGAGAGGGGAGCAAGTGCCCGAATCACCGTCACTAGCAAAGCAGTAACCTGTGACACTGGCAGGAACCTCCACATCGCTGTATTTTTTAGATTTCTCTCTCAGAGCAGGGTATCGGTAAGGGTAGCCAGTTCTATAACCCTAGGGGCCGAAAAGAAAGACACAGTCAATATCCCAGATCTCAAATCAGTGTTTCCCTTTAGAAAACCAGAAATGCCTATAAAAGTAGAGAATACGCACACCCTATGTACGTGGCTGCCCAGGAGAACCGCAAGCATGTTCACAGGTACGAAAATGCTAACAGCAGCAGCATTCCCAAAGCCCCAGAGTCAGAAACCCCCGAAGTCCATCCACAGTAGAAGGGATGAACTGCGGTCCACTCACACAGCAGAACGGGACACAGTGGGGGAGCTCGCTGTTACCAGGGGAGACGTCTGCGCGAGTCTCCACCAGCACACTGGGAGAGAAGCCCAGTGTGAAAGTACCGCCCGCACGACTGCATTTACGACAGGAGGGAAGCCAGTCTGCGCTGCTGGGAGCGGGGACAGGGCTCGCCCCTGGGACGCGGTAAGAGACTCAAAGTGGGGACAGGAGGTTCTGGGTGCTGGCACTAGAAACAGGTGCTGGTTACACAGTGTGTTCAGTTCTTAAGAATTAATATAGGTACCCTCCTCTGTGTTTATATATATATACATATATATATATATATCTATCAAGAAAAAGTTAACATTCAAAAGGCAACCTGGGTTTACCTGCTGCTGGCTACAGAACAAGTTATATTAATCAATGTACTTAACACTTTTATTTTAACCTTTTCAGTCACAGTTTAAATACTGTGATGATCTTTCAGGAAGACCCAACACCTCAGACAGCTGGTACCTGGCAAAATCACCTCACCTCTAAATGCAGCAGCACTCGAGTGAGCCTTCAACCCTGGTCTCCTGCGCTTCACAGCCCGCAGCCCGCTAATTCCCGCCTCTGTAACAGCACCAAGCCTGTGTGCCCCGTGCGCTAACCCCACAGACAGCATGTCCAGGCCAGGATGATGCCTCACTCACCGGGCTCCAAAGCTGAGTGTCCGGAGGCCTGACCAACATGACAGTGGCCCAGGGCCCCACCTCCATAAGGCCCTCCCCTCCATAAGGNCTCCATAAGGCCCCCACCTCCATAAGGCACCCCCCTCCATAAGGCCCTCCCCTCCATAAGCCCTTCCCCTGTGCTATCAGCGGGACCAGGGCCTGCTTCAAGACAAGCATTCGGCCAAGGAGAGTGCAGCGCCCGCCCTGAGCAGGTCTCCCGGCCCACTGCTGGCGCTGCAGGAGCGAGCTGCTTTGACACCTGAGCGGCAAGAACACTCAGTCTGCCTACCATGTGCAGAGTCTGGAAGTGGATCCTCCGCCATGAGAGCCTCTGCTGAGAGCCCAGCCCAGGCCAACTCCCTGACTGCAGCCTTGGGGGGCCTGACGCCAAGGACCTGACTCAGCCTGGATGGTGCCTGGACTCCCGGCCCACTGTCACACCTGAACCGGGTGGTTCACGGCACCTCCACTGTGAATGACGAGGGGATTCAGATTTGGAAGGGTCACAAAGGGCTGGTAGCAAGGCTGAGTCAGTGGCTACATTCTACCTGCCAAGCTACTTCAAAAACATTGCTCTAAACATGGGAATTCTCCTTTCCCTCTGGACGATCCTCCTAGTTGGAGGCCACCTTTATTACCAACCATTCCCTTAAAACAGTCAAAAAACGGTAGTAATGACCCGAGTGGAGTTGGCTGTTGTTTACTTTTGTTTTATAACTACACTCAGGAAGATAGGCAAATGTCTTCCCTTTTTAACACCCTTTTTCTCCACTTAGGAACATGCTTTGTTGAAGAATAATAAAAAGTAACAACTCAGCTACAAAAGACTGTCTTTTGAAAAATACAGTTCTTAATTCAATCAGGTTTCCTCTTGCTGAAAGTCAGGGCTCTTGAGTAATCTTCATGAATTCCAAATAATTCTGAGGGGGTATGGGTTTTTTCTGTATTCTTCCTCTTTAAATGCCAGACCAAAATCAGAGCAAAACTCAGACCTCAGACCTACTATATGTTAAAAATTGGCTTTATTCCTTCTTTTGAGAAGGTGGAATTATATCTTGATTTTCTGGGTAACAAGTTAACATTTCTTCTGTGTATGCCAGAAATGTTTACGACTATCATATGAAATATTTCTTACAGTGTGAGAATCTTCAACTATTCTCTACTGACTGAATTATTAGCAAACATATACAGTTGATCAGAATGCTAAATTAAAATACAGACTACAATCAGTGATTGCTGTCCAAGTTTATTTCTCATAAACCACAGAGCCTTCTAATATTAAGAATAACCTGTGCACATTAAGGGCACTGAATAAAATACCCTTGCTGTCATCTTGCTTATCTTCTTTCATCCTTTATCTCCGCCCCCCCAAATTTAGAGTTACCAACTCTCTCTGCACCTTCCGGAATGTACTGAGTGCAAAAGATGTGGCAGGCTGGTATTCTCTTGATTTTTACTCCTCCTGCCCACTCCCACTTGGCTTGTAGGTGTAAGAGCAGGGAAAGGTCAAAGTGTCTGCCCAAGGGAGAGAAGAAGGCACAGTGAGACTGGGGGCCCCACAGCCCCTGCCCTGCCCGGCTCCTCTGGCGCCGGCCTCCGGGTCAGATGCCAGGGTCACCGTCCCCACTCTCAGCCTGCTCTAGGTGACTTTCCTGAGCCTGCACTACCCTGGCCTGCCACTCCCACTGGCCGTCTCCACGAGCTTGATCCCCTTCCTGTCCCCAGGCCCAGCCCTGGCTCAAGCCCCATCTCTGTCCCTGCAGCTGCCATCTCGCTCCATCAGGCACACGGCGAGGCGCTGGGCTCCATGTGGGATCTGTCTGTCCAATTCCCGACAAGGCCATGACCTCCCCGAGGGCAAGACTGTGTCCCTGCTCAAGGCTAGAGTGGGCAGTCAGTCAGTGCAGCCCACCCTCCCTGAGCAAACGAGCTCAGCGGTCAGGAGAGTCTGCTCCATCCACCACCCTCCTCAGTCACACCCACGATGTCATCATCACTGCTTAGCCATTCACTCCCAGCTCTCTCTTTACAGCAACATTCTCCCAAGTCAGAGAACTTAAGGAAGAAGAACCTTCTGAGGACACTTAGCACACACTGAAGCAGACCCATGACTTCTTCTCTTCCGAAAAGTGAAACTTCCTGCCTCTTGAAGCCACCCATCCCCACCAAGACCTGGTCCAATGGTGGGAACTCATGTGAAGCCGGCACCAGCCCTTCTGATGGCTTCTCTGCGTCACACGCCCACTACTTAATGTCCATGTGGCTGTAGGACGGACTCCCGAACCCTATCTAAGAGATGTGATGCTGCAGCAGGAGAAAGGCCCAGCACCGAGCCATTTGCCTTTACTGAGGTTGCTTCGACCCTAACATTTAAACCGACTGGTGAGATCAGAGACGGACCAGAAAGGCATGGTCCGGGCCCCTCGGCCAGGCTGCCCGTCATGCCCGCGGCTGGGTCTCCAGTCATGCCCATGGCCATGTTACAGTTGCCTCCCGTTTCCCAGCATAAGCTGTCATGCTTTGACCTCTTCTTTGAGGTCACTCTCAAGGGTCACCCTCTACAAAACTTTCCTCTACGATCCTCACTGCAACCAGACAGACCACATACTGCCACAGACTACTTTAACTTGCCTATTAAGCTGAGAGCCCCATGGTCACGCTCTGTACCATGCTGGGCTCCCTGTCCCTACAGGAGGCAGCAAAGTGCCTCCCACGAGACAGGTCAGCAGCAAAGTATGTGAAACACAGCAGACAGGCCCCACGTGGCCAGAATTCACTGTTATAACAAACAAAACGCTCGGCTGACTGACTGGTGCAGAAAGGCCCCCTGGACAGCTTGCTTTTGGGCTGGCGGGTCCTGAGCTGACCCCACTACTCGAGGGCTCGGTTACTCAGCAAAGTGCACTATCCTCTGTGCTGCTGCCCACACAGTCCAAATAATGCTATCTTTAAAACAGAAGGGTCCAGTTCCATCCATCTCCTTAGAACTGATTCAAATGTATTCTTTATAATGGCTGAGTAATACTCCATTGTGTATATGTACCACAGCTTTCTTATCCATTCATCTGCTGATGGACATCTAGGTTGTTTCCACGTTCTGGCTATTATAAACAGTGCTGCGATGAACATTGGGGTACATGTGTCTCTTTCTATTCTGGTTTCCTCGGTGTGTATGCCCAGCAGTGGGATTGCTGGGTCACTGGAGCCGATTATACAGAGTGAAGTAAGCCAGAAAGAAAAACACCAATACAGTATACTAACGCATATATATGGAATTTAGAAAGATGGGGACGATGACCCTGTATGCGAGACAACAAAAGAGACTCAGATCTATAGAGTGAACTTGTGGACTCTGGGAGAGAGAGAGAGGGAGAGGGTGGGATGAGATGGGAGAATGGCATTGCAACATGTATACTATCAAGTAAGAAACGAATCGCCAGTTGATATCAGATGCAGAATGCAGGATGCTTGGGACTGGTGCAAGGAGAGGATCCAGAGGGAGGGCATGGGGTGGGAGGTGGGAGGGGATTCATGTTTGGGAACGCTTGTACACTCGTGGTGAATTCATGTCAATGTTTGGCAAAACCAATACAGTAATGTAAAGTAAACTAAAGTTAAAATAAAAATTAAAAAAAAAAAAAAGAAAGTAAAAAAAAAATAAAAATAAAAAATAAAACAGAAGGGGACAAGAAACCCTCACCTGTGTATTCAGTCACAATCTAGCTGAGAACGTAAACTACCCTGGTACACGTTCACGGCTCTGGAGACCGAAAGCATTCTGACACTGCCTGAAAACAGTAATTTCACAGTACCATTTCACCAGCTACAAAAGCACCAACATTTGTGCTCTTAGGATGAAAGCAGTATCATAAAGCGGTGACCACATTCTTACCAGATTATCCAGCATTCGCATGAGGGCTTCAAACTCCTGCTCACCAATCTGCCACTTGGGCGGTGATCCGCTGCCTTCCCCTGCCGGGGACCCAGGGGCCCGGGACTTGGCTTTGTACTTCCCAGGATCCAGGAGAACTAAATTGTCTGGCCCTCCCGCACTCGCCAGAGTTCGAACCTTTTCCAAAACAAGCAAACACAACAGTTGGAGTTCCTTACTGATCAAGCAGGTCAGATGACTATGAGAGATCACTTCAATAGAAATGGAGGTGTCAAAAGAAACCAAATCACTGCAAGAATAAAAAGCAAGATGGAAGTGACGGATAAATCACAAGACTATTTTTAGAAATCTGTCTTTAGCATGAAAAAATATTGGTCACTCATACTTGAAGAATAAATGGGAAAACAAAGCCCCTTCCAAGGTCATATAAAGGAGACTGGTGGCTGCTACTACACAGATGTAAGTCGGAGTAACTACACAGACGTAAGCCGGGTAACAATGAGGAATGTGCAAACGGGGAGCTTAGCAGACCTGGCATAAGCAGCACCCAGAGCTGTGAGACTGCAGCCGAAGTTTTCAAAACAAGTGCCTGGGTTCAAATGAATGACCCAGAGCAACATAAACAAGCACCTGATATCAAGGCCAATAGATGCTAGCCCTCCATAAATGGTAGTGACTTACACATCTGAAAGATTAAGTTAGAAATGACCAGACCACACGGGGTGGCCACCGCCTACCTGGATCTCACACGCAACCACAAGGTTGTGGATGTAATAGAAGGCCTCCTCAACGCTCTCTCCAACAGACACAAGACCATGATTCCGGAGAATGAGAACCTAAGGGAAAAATCAGGAAAGTTCTAGGGACCATGCAAGAAGACAGATACGTTTTCTTCTTCCCTTGATAATTTAAATACCAGATTAGATGCCTACTGACCTTGCTTTTAGGCCCCAAATTTTTCTGAATTAAAATTTTTTCTTCCTCATCGACCAGAATCCCATGATAATCGTGATATGCCACTTCTCCAAGGGAAAGTGCCTCCGGGGAGATGGGCAAGAGGCCACATTTCATCGCAGAGACCTAGAGAACAGGCGGCACATTAGTGCAGACGAGCCAGGAGTGCACACAGACTGACAGCTGGCAAGCACGTTCCTCAAGCTGTTCTTTCAGAGATAAAGGGGCCCGTGAAATTAAGATAAGCCTTAAGATTACTTCTGGGTCTTATTACCAATCCATACTTTAAAAAATCAAAGCCACCACTATCAAGGAAGACGTCAAAAAAATTTTCACATCTTTCTGGATTTCTCCCACACCGACTACAAACAAGAAGTGAGCTCAGATTTAATAAGATTAGTCCCAAAGCTGCTGCAGGGAGAGACAATGGCTTCCTCTAAATGAGGCACAGTGCTGCAAAGAGAAGTTTCTGAAGAGCTGAGGGGTTTTTGTGTACTTTTCACCTTAGTTCGTAGGTGTGATAGGAACACCTGAAAATCAGATAAAAGGAAATGTATAAAGGTTTAGCGTAAGTATGCTGTACAATTTCTCTACATTAATTTAAGCGAAAGATCTAAGTGTCCGTATAGCCCTTGAGTTTCCTTAAATTTTCCAAACTGACCTTAGAATATGCTAATTTTAAATGTCTTCTACCTAGACGA